>LPNX010004696.1:716915-728929 GCA_001517045.1 Pseudotsuga menziesii | reverse complement strand
TCAATTGAATCCTTGAATTCTTACTCAATCACTTTATTTTATCCTTGACTAAATAGGTTGTGTTAAGATATCCTCTAATAAATCCTTGAGAGACACAAGGTGATAGACTACAATATAGGGGGATCTCTTATTAATAGACATCCTAGTAGGGTGGTTGTTAGGTTGTAAGTTGGTCATTGGAAGAGAGAGAGAGAGAGGGGAAGTTTGTAATGAGGGCATGAACCATGCAAGTGATCAGTAGTTTATGTTGAGTAGAAGAAAGAATGTACAAATAAGGATTTGATAAATTTATGAGAGAATAAGAGGATAGGAATTTTATTGCACAAGGTATATAGTAATTTGGTATTGAATTGTGTTGGTTATTTGTAGAGAGGGAGGGGGATATTCTCATATTATTTGAAGTGGTAAGGATTTAAGTTCAATAATATAGATGAGATAGTGAATGATTAGAGAGACATATACAAATGAAGGGATAATTCACATTAAATAGAGCATTGGAGTAATAATTCAATGTAGGCACATCACCACCCTAAAAATCAAGCAATTTTAGAGCCGTCGCTTAAGCGACACTTAGGAAGATATCCGTCGCTTAAGCGACACTTAAGAGGATAGAAACTTTAGCACCGTCGCTTAAGCGACACTTAGGAGCATTGCCATCGCTTAAGAGACACTTATCCCCACCATTTCAAAAAAAAAATTAATCTTTCTGATTTTTGGCACGGTTAAAAGAAAAAATCCACGCGCCGTCGGAAAAAACCGTCGGATTTTGGATCAAAATGTACTAGTGTATGTTTTGACGAGTTGTCAATATAGGAGTTTTACCAAACGCAGGTAAGTTATTTATAAATTTCTAAGAATATCATGCAGCTAACAATTGTGTTTATCATGGACACATTTTGTAAAATCATAGTCACATCAAAGAAGCATTCCACATAGTGCAGTTTGGAAAATTTGGTCTCAGTTGGGCCAACAAGATCAACATCATAAATGATGCACAAGATCCCTATGATCCTGAGATAGATTACATGGGAGAAAACATATAGGTTGAGAATGCTGAAACAAAATCCAATGGGAGAAGAAATCAAGACACCCCCCCATATATTGCAGCCACCATGAGGAGCCTAAGGGTGGAGTTGCAAAGTTGAAGAGAAGAAAATGAAAGGATACTAGAATATCAAGAAGAACAAAATTAGTTGAATGCAACCATGCTACAGAGTTTGACAGACATCCAAAGGAAGATAAACTATGGGCATCAGACAATAAATCGAGAAAGGAGTGGGAGTAGTTCAAGGAGAAATTCCCACAAGAGGTCTAATAGCTCAAGAAGAGTTTCTAGAGATAGAACATATACTCCAGAAATATATTCTAGTGGATCATCTGAATCTGAAAAATCCATTGGGGGTTCAATCTCTTCATCTCATAGGAGTAAGAGGAAGAGGAATTACAAGAAAAATTCTTATGGGGAATTTAAGAGGGAAAAGCCTCCTACATTTGATGGTGAGGTAAAATTTGGTCAAGAAGTTGAAGCTTGGCTTCATGGGATGAGAAAGTATTTCCAAGTCCAAGACTACTCTGGAAATATGAAGGCAAGGGTATGCACATTCAACTTTAATGTAAGAGCATCTATATGGTGACAACACCTCAGGAAAGTGAAGAAGATCAATGAAAGAAATATTGTGTGGAAACGGTTCAAGAAATATTTAAAGCAGAAGTACCTCTTTGATAGGTACTATGATGATAAGATTAAAGAGTTCCATGAGCTGGAATTGAGACAATTGACCATGGAAGAATATGAAAACAAAGTCTTGGAACTGTTGAGTTATGTCAGGTATATTCGAGATGATAAGGTGAAAATACAACGTTTTCTAAGTGGGTTGCCTCAGCCATATAAAGCTAGGATTGAATTTGATGAACCTCGAACTCTAGAGGAGGCAATAAGGAATGACAAGTATTGCTATGATAAAAACAAAAGCAAAACTATTTTCTATAAGGAATGGAAGGACAAGAATAATGAAAAGTTTGACCAAAGGAAGAAAGGTTTCAAACCCTCTCACCTCCGAAATCAGCAAAGGAAGCCATCACAAGTTGTGACTAAGCCAGCCGGAATGATGGGAGACAAGCCAAGAGATCCAAAGGAGCCAAGAGAACCACTTCAATGTTGGGGATGTTGGGGAAACGATATGCTTAGGAACTGTCCACATCAGAATGAGAATGTAAGTCAAGCTCATAACATCCAAGGAGTTGAAACTGTGGGTCAAGTGGCGAGGACCATCCCTAGAATCTAAGCAGCACTAGAGGACCACCAAGCAGATCATTAATCAATTGTGGTTGAAGTTGAAGGTAATATTGCTAAGCAATCTGTTTCTATTTTGACTGACCCTAGATCTGCTCACAGTTATATCACTCCTTAAATTGTTGAGATTTGTACTTTCAAGAAATTAAAGCACAACAAATAATGGTTAGTTCAACTAGCCACTGGAACCAAGAGAAAGGTTAGTGAAATTGTAAAGAAATGTCCATTAGATATGAATGGGCTATTCACTTATCCAAACCTGAATATTCTGCCACTTGGTTCCTATGATATTCTCATTGGTATGGACTGGTTAGAAGCACACAAGGCTAAACTTGACTACTACAACAAGACATTTGAATACATGGATGAAGAAGGAAACCTTAGGGTTGCAAGAGGAATTCCAAAGGTGATTTATGTTAGGAAGGTTTCAACAATGGAGTTGAAGAAGTTTTGTAGGAAAGGTTGTCGATTGTATGCAGCCCATGTTTTGGTGGCAACAGAATATGAAACTCCTAATTTGGAGGACTATCATGTATTGAAAGAATTCACGGATATTTTCATGATGAGATTCTAGGAATCCCTCCAAAGAGAGACATTGACTTTACAATTGACCTTGTACCGAGAGCCGCACCAATGTCCAAGACACCCTTCAAGATGAGAACACCATAATTGCTAGAGCTGAAAATGCAGTTACAAGAGTTGTTGGAAAAGAAATATATCATTTCGAGTGTGTCCCCGTGGGGAGCACTAGTTGCATTTGTGAAAAAGAAAGATGGGACACTCAGGTTATGTATTGACTATAAGAATTTGAACAAAGTTACTGTGAAGAATAAATACCCATTGCCTTGAATTGATGACCTTTTTGATCAAATGAGAGGAGAAAAAGGTATTTTCAAAAATTGACTTGAGGTCTGGTTACCATCAGGCAAGAATCAAAGAGGAAGATAGTCACAAGACATCCTTTAGAACAAGGTATTGGCACTATGAGTTTTTGGTGGTACCATTTGGTCTCACAAATGCATTAGCTACATGCACGTGTCTCATGAAGTACGAAGGATATCAATTGGAAGGAGACGAACTTCTTACTTATAAGAATAGAATTTATATTCCAAATATGGAAGAATTGAAGAGGATTGTTATGGATGAAATCCATAAAGCTCCATATTTTGGTCACTTAGGATATCAGAAAAAAATTTCTACAACTAGAAAGCAGTGTTTTTGGATGGGAATGAAAAAGGATATTCCTGAGTATATTTATAAGTGCATGAAATGTTAGCAGGTGAAGGTTGAACATCAACACCCAATAGGTTTGTTGCAACCTTTTCCAATCCTGAAATGGAAATGGGAAGTCATTTCCATGGATTTTATGATAGGGTTTCCAATGAATATGAGACAACATGATTCCATCATGGTTGTGGTGGAAAAGTTAACAAAGGAATCACATTTTATACTGGTCAAGTCCAAATATAAAGCTGATGTCATTGCAAAGATTTTCATGAAGGAAATTTTCAAATTGCATGGATTGCCTAAGGCAATAATTTCTGACAGGGATACCGAGTTTACTTTCAATATTTGGAAAGGTATTTTTGCATATTTACGTGCAAAGATGAACTTTAGCACCGCCTACCATCCTCAAACTGATGGGAAAATAGAGAGAGTAAATCAGGTGCTTGAAGACATGTTTCGCATGTATGTAATGGACAGACCATCCAAGTGGGAGGATTATTTACACTTGGTAGAGTTTGCATATAATAACAGGCATCAAGCATCATTGGGAATGATTCCACATGAGGCTTTATATGGAAGAATGTGTAGGACACCAGTGACTTGGGATTATCTAGTGAATAGAATTGTGCTCAGTCCAGAATTGCTTAAGGAAATGGAACAAGAGGTTGCAAAGATCAGGCAGAATTTGAAAGCAACCCAAGATAGACAGAAGTTCTATGCATATAATCATAGAGTGCATAAGTATTTCAGTGTTGGGGATCATGTTTATCTTAGAGTGAGGCCAACGAAGAGTTCCTTGAAGTTTGCGAGCTGTGCCAAGCTATCACCTAGATATGAAAATATTTAAAATCATTAACATTAAACCACTCTGCTATATATTCACAATAACAGAAAACTAAAATAGACAACTACTTTAAATTTCTCTGAAAATGTTCTATCAATTAATAATTAATAATCAATATCAAATATTTGAATAAAAGATGATATTTATTATGAAAACATTGTAAAAATACAAATGAAATCAAAATAAAACACGAAATATTTATATTACTTAAAATTCCAATTTTCAGTAACAATATTCATAAATCGAATATAGTAATATGTTCATTCAAACAGTAATATTGTGTTAACATAGTATAATCTCGGATAATGAATACAATCATAAAACAGTATAATTTCCCAAAAACATAATGAGAAAGTGATATATCGAAATATATATATAAAGTTTTCAAAATAGCAACGAATAGTGATTCCAGTTTGAGAACTTAAGTCACAATCCCTCTCCGAAGGCAAAACTCCAGCAAAAAGAGATTAGAACTATAACTGAAATTATATTTCAAATAAGTTTGTTTCTCTGATACTCCATCGACCCTTTTTACATCGAACTTACTAGTTTATATAACCAAACTAGTAACTCATTTTAGTTTTTAATAAATGCTATAATAAAGACAATAGGAATCCTATCCCTATTTAGATGTATCGAATTTATTTCAAAAGACATCTGGCATAAACATTTATCCTATGAGATAAAACTGTCAATTAAATGACTAGCCTGTATTATCTCTTGCTCAAACGAACTAACTTGTAACGTGGCCATCTTGAGCAACCAATCCTTCCAGAAGCACCAACAAATGCCAACTGTGAACAAAAACAACCTATATTCTTTATAGCATAACGATACCATGTACACCTGTAACATATGAAATAAAATTTCTCATTAAAATCATGTTAACAGAAAATAAAATAAAATAAAACAAATTAAAAGCATGCCTGCAAAATCTACGATTTTGTAAGTGTGCTTATCAAAGATTTATTACCTGTCAAAAAGAGAAATAAACCAGCATAACAAAAAGAGAAATGACATCATGTTCTGTTTTGTAAACTGATTACTCTTCTTGCTTCAGAAAGTTTAGCTTTGAGCTTAATGATCGTCAGCTTCTATCGATTTACTTGCTCAATCAAGTGCTGGTTAGTGTTTATCGTTGATTTCTTGGCTTCCTTGTATCGATTCTTTTTCAAGTTCATATTCTTCCATCTAATAACCCAATTTAGTAATTCTGCCCTGAATGTTTTATTTTCTTCATCTTTTAAGGCTGCATCTGCTTGACATTCTTTTAATTCATTTTTTAACTCTGCGATTTTGGTTTCATAAACTCGATCAAGTACCCATTGAAGGGTTTCTTCATCCTGATCACGAAGTGAATCATCAAACTGAGAAGAATCAAGAGTATTTACATCCTGAACTAGTGATGGAATGCTCATACACAATGGCTCATGGCCAGATCCATAAGCATCCATACATGATGGTGCTATTTCAAACTTACTTGGATCAGTAATGTTTTTGGCCAACGATTTTTCAAGATTCTCCATTATGGTAATAGGCTTATTCATATGCATTGTCTCAAGAATCAAAGATGAAACATCATCCTCGAGTTGAACAATAATTGACTGAGTATTCTGCTGAATATTTACAGGAATGGAGACTGAAGGTGTTGTATTCATGCTTCGAGTGAATCTTTGTGAATGAACAGACAGAACCCTTTGGCTCAAAACTTCTCCTATCACAACAAACTTGTTTTAACTGTTCAAGTTTTCGTGTAGAATCATCAAAAGGTTTTTTATGAGTGCATAAATCAGAGAATAATTCATGAGTAACAGAATCAATTTTGTCATCATTCATCAATTCACCATCCACCTTTACAGATGTGTTGAAACATTTGGCAAATAGAGATTGATTCATATTTGTTTCAGCATCAAAGGGATCGACCTTATTGGTAACATCATTACTAATACAAGTATCTACATGCGAACTTGCTTCCTATAACTTACTATTGGCTCAGCTTTATGAATATCATCCATCTCATATTTTAATGGAGCTTTACGCTTTCTGCAAGTTTTAGGAGGAGGACTAGGCCAATACTGTGTCGACCCTAGCTTATTTTCAACCAAGAATTCATCCCAGGATCTACAGCTAAGGGATAACTGATGTTGAATTAGAATTTTAATCAAACCATGGTGGAACAAGATCCTATCAGGGTTGCTTATAGTACTTTGCACCGAATGTGCCATTTTCTTCAAGCTTTGAAGTAAGTAAAAAGGAAGATTGAGCTTACAACCCTTCAACTCTAATAATAATCGCAGATGGTAATAATGGAGATGAGAGAGACGACCGTCACAAGAGACATACCTGACTAAGATTTCATAAGACGCTCGCCATTCTGGTTTTCAGAATTTAACTGAAACCCCAACCTTCAGCTTTGCATTAGCGGGTAAGGGTAAAAGTAATGACCTGCACCTTTTCTTATCGACCTTTCCTTCTTTAAACCAACGTTCTCCAGTCTGAGGAATCTTTGTTGCTTCTACAATCTTATCTTCATCAATTATCAATTTAAAACCCCCAATTAGAGCTACATTCTCCTTCAAGCTCATAACGAATTGTTTGGTAATTTCTACATTATGACCACTGAAACATCTAAAAAATGAACCCCATCCTATCTTTTTGAACAATGCAGTGACTTTCTCATCAGCTTCCAGCAGCTCAGGCCCTGAAATCTCGAATCGGCTGAGAGGAGCCATTGTCTCCTCACTGCAACTCTGGTTTTGGTTTGAAACGAATGTAGTTGTGAAAATTGAAGGAACAGGGATCCGAGTGAAAGGAATTATGTGAACTGTCAAATCTCTGATTGATTCGTGCGTGACATGAATGAGAACCCAAAATTTGGCCATGGTAACTAAATCTCAAAATAATGAGAACAAATGCCAGGGTTTTGTGCTATGAGTAATGGATAAACTAATCATAACTAACCAAATCCTTCAGAAAACATTATGTGAATTCTAACTGAACTTCCACATCCAAAATAATTCAATTCAGGGATCGATAACCATATGATACAAAAGCCGAAGCATTGATAATACACAGACTGGAGTGATAGCTTCGTACAGGCGTCATAAATGGAAATGGCTATCAGTCATTTATGAAATTGAATTCCAATGACACGATTTCATCATTAAACCAACAAATGTCAGTTGAATTGATAAGTGTCATAAAATTAAAACCAAAACCAAATGTCAATATGACCTCAATCTTTATGTAGTGATTCGAAAAGATTATGATCATTGAAATCCATATAAAAAGATGTTAATAATTCAAAAAATTGTATCTTGTACCATCAATATGACTATCAAATGATAATAAACAAGGATTATACATGGAAAGCAATCATGCTTATGAACCAGATGATGTGAAGTTGTCATTATAATTCATAATGTCTCCTAGGGTTTCGTAATTACAACTAAGTAGCAAGATCAGCTCTATATAAAAATTAAATCATTCAAAACGATATATATACATGTAATTGATTCATGAAATCCCAATACCCATGACCAAATGAAAAATATGATCGGATGAAAAGCTTACAAAAACTAACACTAAATCAAAATTTAATTATTATGATTATATTACAATGAAAATTTTGAAATGATATATATATAAATGAACTCTAGCTATTTCGTGAGACATATGTACACTTTTTACACAACAATGACAAGATATTAAAAGATCAAGTTATATGTAAAATATAAACATAGGGTTAATATAAAATATTCTAGTTAATAAATCAACCCTAATTAAAAAATTACAAAAACTTATGATAATAAATATCTTATCAAAACCAAATTTGTAAGATGTTCAAAATGTATTTCATTTTAATTCGAAAAAACTAATCTATATACTATACCTTGAATCTCATAAATTAGTATATAATCAAATGAATTAATAATGACAAAAATTGATTATATATAAAATTTACAAGATTGACAGCTGCTAATTTATGAAAGTATTTCATAAATTTCTAATATGACTCTTAACTCTTCTAAATTGAGAGTACCTTCAGAATCGAAGATTCTGAAGGCACTCTTATATAATCTTTTTTTTTTAAATAAACCGTAGAAGAGAACTGATCATTTTTTCAGCATAATAGATATAATGAAAGGGTTGTTGCTGACTGCCAACAAATGGCAACGACCTGGGCGAATCAATTACCTCTGCTCATACAATTTTCGAATGATAGTATACACAAAATCTTAAAACCCATTCAAAAACAATTAAAAACTTTCTGTCTAAGTAAAAACCATTATTCTTGATTAATATACGTAAGAAAAATTCAGAAGCATCCCATCTCTTGTAACTAAAAATCTTGTTAAAGATAACTTCTTAATGTCCTAATTGAAACAAAGTACTTTATAGTAAAGATAACCTACACCATCAGTATAAGGTATAGTAATTTACTTCTCGGAAAAATTTCTAGAATCTGTTCCATGAGTATAACAATTTTCTTGCCTTTTTTTTTAAACTTAAAATTGAAACAATTACTCTAACTGAAGACTACTATCTAGGCATGATAACCCGATGTGATAGTATCATTCACGAGAACTACCTAGAATAAGCAAGCCGACTCGTGATGAGATCTCTTGTCTCTTGATCTTTTAACCAAGAGCCATCACCCTGATGATCAGAAATGAAGTTATACTAGACAACACTGATGATCATGATTAGGCCGGCTCGTGATGAGACCTCCTATTCTTCAATCAGAATTATGTTTCACTTTATTCAATTTGAAATTTTTACATTTTATAAAATAAGAGATCATTACCTAGCATGGTGACCAAATGGTAATGTCAGTCACTAATATCACCAGAAAATGAATCAGCTGGCTCATGACGCGACCCCTTATCTCTTGACCTTATGACCAAGAGCCATTATCAGTTTCCTAAAATGCCATGCCAGTGATAGTTATGATCTTGATCAGATCGGCTTATTACTAAGACCTTCCGTCTCTCATTTTAGCATTTTATTGAATGGATCAGATTCTAAATTTTTTTCAGATTGTAAATAACTTTAAGAACGATGACTGATGGTAAAGCTCCATAAGAATTTTTCAAAGTACAAATTTCGAAAAAGGCATTAATTAGCTATCCCAAAAATAGAAGAGTGAGGAACAATCTGAATAACACTTACAAATATTTACAAATAATGATAGGTTCTTAATAGACTTAAGAAACTTTGATCATTCTGAACCAATTAAAAGATTTAGTCTAATACCATAATTTTAAACTAATGAACAAACTGGTTTTAAAACACAGGACTTATTTATTTACACTTGTCTTTTCAATTGACACATGTACATTAGTGACTGATTATTTTAAAACATATATACAGAAATTTGATAATCCTTAATACAAATGATCAATATATTAATACTTGATTAAGAAAATAAAAAACTAGTTTCAAGAGTAGAATGCTGTTTGAAATGTACATAAGTATCATGAATTTATCATAATCCTTTATTTAATAAAAGATTGTACAAAATATTGACAATTTTATAAGAAAAAAAATATACATATGAAAATTCAAAAATGAAATTATTTACAGACAGAAAACAAGCTCATATACATAATTATATACATTTTTAGGGTCTGAAAAATCAGCAAAAATATTTTTTTAAGATCAGTACATTCACTGGGAATGTTTCGAACTAACCTTCTAGGGTTTGCAAACGAAAGTTACTTGGACCTATCTTTTCAGCAACAATAAAGGGACCTAACCAAAGTTTTTGAAATTTAGTATGATCTCCTTTTTCCTCATGAACTTTATCCCATTTTAAAACTAAATCTCCCACCTGAAATTCTCGATTAGAACTTGAGGATTGATCAAACCAGGACTTCACAATTTGTTGATGTTTTGTAAAATGTTGCTTTGACCTGTCTCTTTCTTCCTCAAGTTTAATAAAGTGTTAATCCTTTTCTCCATTGCTGGACAATCTTCATCTTGAACAGACTGAGCTAACTGTAATGAAGGTAAAAATAAATTCGGTGGTAAAATAGCCTCAGTTCCATAAACCAAAAAGAAGGGTGAGTTACCTATTGCAACTTTAGGAGTTACCCTGTCTGCCCAAAGGGCATTAAACAGTTATGTATGCCAATCACGATGGTGAGCTGAAATAGTTCTTTTGAGAATTTTCAATAAGTTTTTGGTTGTTGATTCAACTAAACCATTTCCATGAGGATGATAGTTAGCTGAATACCTAACTCTTATTTCCTTCTCCAAGGCAAATTGAGTTAACTCAACTAATGAAAAATATGAAGCATTATCAAAGACAAGGGAATCTGGAACACCAAATCTCATTATGATAAAAGATTCTAAAAATAATATAACTTGATTGGTGTTTACAACCCTCAAAGGTGCAGCTTCTGCCCAACGAGTAAAATAATCAGTTGTAGTTATTATATACTTGTGTTGCATAGAAGAGGGAGGGTTTATTGGTCCTACTATATCAATACCCCATTGTTGAAAAGGTCTTTCTACTAAAACAGGTTGTAAAGGAAAAGCTGGCTTCTTAACTCTTCCTGCAGCAAGGTGACATTCCTGACATTTCCTAACAAAGGCATAAGAATCTTGAAATAAAGTAGGCCAATAATAACCAGCCCTAAGAATCTTATGTGCAGTAGTTTCTCCACCACAATGACCACCTGCCGGGCCAAAATGTAATTCTTTCAAGATCACTTCTGTTTCATATTTGTCTAAGCATCAAAGCAAGACCCCGTCTGAATTTCTCCTAAAAAGGATGTTATTAATTAATAAATAAGGAGCAGATTTCAGTCTAAGTGCTCTCCTTTTCCTTGGTTCCAAGTAATCAAGAGCAGTTCCTGTTTCCAAAAGTGTTCTTATATATGTATACCAAGAATCTTGTGTCGGAGGATAGAAGTAAATTTCCCTCGTAAGTAAAACTTCATCAATGACAGCTTCAGAATTATTATTAGGTAGATGACCTGCTTCAACAACAAGTTTACATAATCCTTGACCTTTGACTACTGTTGAAGGCTTAATCTCTAAGACATACTCTTGAAGAGTTGTCATCCATGGTGCCCTTTTTTCACCTAAATATTTTTGCACTAGCAAATTCCTGACTGAAGGATAAGGAGCTATCACTTTCATTCGAGATTTTAATACATTAGAGGAAATTTCAACTCAAAATGGGCCTCCTAAAAAAATTAATAAAATAATAGTTAAAGATGGACTGTCTTGGCTTCTACATGATGTCAAATCAAATGATACTTTGTGTTGATGTGTTTGGTTCGATCATGGAATCTAGGATTCTTAGCCAGCTTGATTGCAGAAGTATTGTTGACCAGTAATGGAGTGGAGTTCTCTTGTTTTTCTTGCAAATCTTCAAGTATCTTCCTGAGCCATACTATTTCTTTTGTTGCTTCAGCTGCAGCCACATATTCTGCTTCTGTTGTTGAATCTGCCAGAACTGATTGTTTGCATGATCTCCATGAGATAGCTGCTGATCCAAGACTCATAGTGTATCCAGAAGTTGATACTCCTGTCTCCTTATCGCCATCAAAATCTGAGTCTGAGTACCCAATACGTTTGAAGTCATCCACTTTAGAGTACTTGAGTCCAACATCTTGAGTCCCCTTCAAGTATCTTATA
>LPNX010004696.1:631218-706110 GCA_001517045.1 Pseudotsuga menziesii | reverse complement strand
TATATATATAAAGTTTTCAAAATAGCAACGAATAGTGATACCAATTTGAGAACTTAAGTCACAATCCCTCTCCGAAGGCAAAACTCCAGCAAAAAGAGATTAGAACTATAACTGAAATTATATTTCAAATAAGTTTGTTTCTCTGATACCCAATCGACCCTTTTTTCATCGAACTTACTAGTTTATATAACCAAACTAGTAACTCATTTCAGTTTTTAATAAATGCTATAATAAAGACAATAGGAATCCTATCACTATTTAGCTGTATCGAATTTCTTTCAAAAGACATCTGGCATAAACATTTATCCTATGAGATAAAACTGTCAATTAAGACTAGCCTGTATTATCTCATGCTCAAACAAACTAACTTGTAACGTGGCCATCTTGAGCAACCAATCCTTCCAGAAGCACCAACAAATGCCAACTGTGAACAAAAACAGCCTATATTTTTTATAGCATAACGATACCATGTACACCTGTAACATACGAAACAAAATTTCTCATTAAAATCATGTTAAGAGAAAATAAAATAAAATAAAACAAATTAAAAGCATGCCTGCAAAATGTACGATTTTGCATGTGTGCTTATTAAACATTTATTACCTATCAAAAAGAGAAATAAACCAGCATAACAAAAAGAGAAATGACATCATGTTCTGTTTTGTTAATTGATTACTCGTCTTGCTTCATAAAGTTTAGCTTTGAGATTAATGATCGTAAGCTTCTGTCGATTTACTTGCTCAATCAAGTGCTAGTTAATGTTTATCGTTGAGTTCTTGGCTTCCTTGTATCGATTCTTTTTCAGGTTCATATTCTTCCATCTATTAACCCAATTTAGTAGTTCTGCCCTGAATGTTTTATTTTCTTCATCTTTTAAGGTTGCATCTGCTTGACATTCTTTTAATTCATTTTTTAACTCTGCGATTTTGGTTTCATAAACTCGATCAAGTACCTATTGAAGGGTTTCTTCATCCTGATCATGAAGTGAATCATCAGACTGAGAAGAATCAAGATTATTTACATCCTGAACTGGTGATGGAATGCTCATACACGATGGCTCATGGCCAGATCCACAAGCATCCATACATGATGGTGTTATTTCAAACTTACTTGGATCAGTAATGTTTTTGGCCAACGATTTTTCAATATTCTCCATTATGGCAATAGGTTTATTCATATGTGTTGTCTCAGGAATCAAAGATGAAACACCATCCTCGAGTTGAACAATAATTGGCTGAGTATTCTGCTGAATATTTATAGGAATGGAGATTGAAGGTGCTATAGTCATGCTTCGAGGGAATCTTCGTGAATGAACAGACACAGAACCCTTTGGCTCAAAACTTCTCCTATCACAACAAACTTGTGCTAACTGTTCAAGTTTTCATGTAGAATCATCACAAGGTTTTTTAGGAGTACATAAATCTGAGAAGAATTCATGAGTAACAGGATCAATTTTGTCATCATTCATCAATTCACCATCCACCTTTACAGATGTGTTGAAACGTTTGGAAAATAGAGATTGATTCATATTTGTTTTAGCATCAAAGGGATCAACCTTATTGGTAACATCATTACTAATACGAGTATCTACAGGCGAACTTGCTTCATGTAACTTACTATCCCTTGGCTCAGCTTTATGAATATCATCCATCTCAGATTTTAATGGAGCTTTAAGCTTTCTGGGAGTTTTAGGAGGAGGATTAGGCCAATACTGTGTCGACCCTAGCTTATTTTCAACCAATAATTCATCCCAGGATCTACAGCTAAGGGATAACTGATGTTGAATTAGAATTTTAATTAGATCGTGGTGGAACAAGCTCCTATCAGGGTTTCCTATAGTACTTTGCACTGAATGTGCCATTTTCTTCAAGCTTTGAAGTAAGTAAAAAGGAAGATTGAGCTTACAACCCTTCAATGCTAATAATAATCGTAGATGGTAATAATGGAGATGAGAGAGACGATCGTCACAAGAGACATACCTAACTAAGATTTCATAAGACGCTCGCCACTCTGGTTTTAAGAATTTAACTGAAACCCCAAGCTTTAGCTTTGCATTAGCGGGTAAAGGTAAAAGTAATGACCTGCACCTTTTCTTATCGACCTTTCCTCCTTTAAACCAATGTTCTCTGGTCTGAGGAAGCTTTGTTGCTTCTGAAATCTTATCTTCATCAATTATAAATTTAGAACCCCCAATTTGAGCTACATTCTCCTTCAAGCTTATAGCGAATTGTTTGGTAATTTATGCATTATGACCATTGAAACATCTAAAAAACGAACCCCATCCTATCTTTTCGAACAATGCAACAACTTTCTCATCAGCTTCCACTAGATTAGGCCCTGAAATCTTGAATCGACTGAGAGGAGCCATTGTCTCCTCACTGCAACTCTGGTTTTGGTTTGAAACGAATGTAGTTGTGAAAATTGAAGGTATAGGGATCCAAGTGAAAGGCATTATGTGAACTGTCAAATATCTATATGATTCATACGTGACAGGAACGAGAGCCCTAAATTTGGCCATGGTAACTAAATCTCAAAATAATGAGAACAAATGCCTGCGTTTTGTGCTATGAGTAATGGATAAACTAATCATAACTAACCAAATCCTTCAGAAAACATTATGTCAATTCTAACTGAACTTCCACATCCAAAACAATTCAATTCAGGGATCGATAACCATATGATACAAAAAACAAAGCATTGATAATACACAGACTGGAATGATAGCTTTGTACAGGCATCATAAATGGAAATGGTTATCAGTCATTTATGAAATTGAATTCCAATGACACGATTTCATCATTAAACCAACAAATGTCAGTTGAATTGATAAGTGTCATAAAATTAAAACCAAAACCAAATGTCAATATGATCTCAATCTTTACGTAGTGATTCGAAAATATTATGATCATTAAAATCCATATAAACAGATGTTAATAATTCAAACAATCGTATCTTGTACCATCAATATGACTATCAAATGATAATAAATACAGATTATACGTGGAAGGAAATCGTGCTCATGAACTAGATGATGTGAAGTCGTCATTATAATTCATAATGTCTCCTAGGGTTTCATAATTACAACTAAGTAGCAAGATCATCTCTATATAAAAATTAAATCATTCAAAACCATATATATACATGTAATTGATTCATGAAATCCCACTACCGATGACCAAATTAAAAATATGATCGGATGAAAAGCTTACAAAAACTAACACTAAATCAAAATTTAATTATTATGATTATATTACAATGAAAATTTTGAAATGATATATATATATATAAATGAACTCTAGCTATTTCGTGAGACATATGTACACTTTTTACACAATAATGACAAGATATTAAAAGATCAAGTTATATGCAAAATATAAACTTAGGGTTAATATAAAATATTCCAGTTAATAAATCAACCCTAATTACAAAATTACAAAAACTTATGATAATAAATATCTTATCAAAACCAAATTTGTAATATGTTCAAAATGTATTTCATTTTAATTCAAAAAAACTAATCTATATACTATACCTTGAATCTCATAAATCAGTATATAATCAAATGAATTAATAATGACAAAAATTGATTATATATAAAATTTACAAGATTGACAACTGCTAATTTATGAAAGTATTTCATAAATTTCTAATATGACTCTTAACTCTTCTAAATTGAGAGTACCTTCAGAATCGAAGATTCTGAAGGCACTCTTATATAATCATTTTTTTAAAATAAACCATAGAAGAGAACTCATCATTTTTTTAGCATAATAGAAAAAATGAGAGGGTTGTTGCTGACTGCCAATAGACAGGTAAAGGTGTAATGGAAGCACTACAATCCTGATGAGGCTACATGGGAGTTGGAGGATGCCATGAGAGTGGCACATCCGTTTTTGTTCAATTTTGAAGAGCACTGAGGACAATGCTAATGTAAGGGGGAGGGGAATGCAATATCCCGATTTTGACCCCATTGCATTAAAATTGTACATGATGTAAATATCGTTATTAAATCACGGTGAGGAGCTCAAGGCCAAGACATCACCATGGATTTATCATTTTATTTATCAGCAATTAAAATCGATGCCTATGGTTCTCGTGCTAGCTAGGCACAATATAAATTGAAACATCATGTAAATATGCAATTTAATAAATTACCCACAACTAGCTATGCAATGCAATAAGAGACGGGGGCATGATTTCACAAGGAATATGGAGGGAAATTATTCAAACCCTTGAGCCAATAGTTTTAAGCCAAATGTCAATGAGAGAACCCATAAACTCTCAACTACCCATTTTGTCTTATGCACCCAATCATTTAATTCTTCTAGAAGTTGGTTGAGGCAGCTAATGCATTGGAAATGGAGAGGTATGACACTCAATTTCGTATTGGGGTAAACCATCATTTGGAAAAAACGTGTTTTTTATTATGGGGCAATAATACACCCAGAAATTGGTGCCTAAACCATTCCTCACCCATGTGTTTCTCTTCCTCACGCACCTGGAGCTAGGTGGGTGTTTTCCCTCACATTTTTATGCAATTTATTTATTTTCCTCCATGGTTGGAAACCTGTTTTTGTATTACGTAGTAGATGGGGAGATGGGATTCATGTTTTGGGGGTTTGTAGAGGCCATTTTTCCCCTGTGAAGTGGATAAAGGTTTTTTGAAATCGTATTGCTCACCTAGGGTTGATTTCCCCATCTACCATTTCGTTTTTGGTTGCCAAAACATTTTTCTTCATACCCAGCACTTGTGTTTGCGGTTATGTGCATCCTTGTTTTGGTTTGAACTGTGAGTAAGATTCGGGAGTGGAAGAGGACCAAAATTGGCTTGATAAACCTAGCGAAGAGAGGAACCTGACAAAAGGATCAAGAGGGGCTGGATACTCTTCTGTGCACACCTGAGAGAACATTGGAAGGGAAGGTATTGCCTGAGGGACGGTGCAGCAATGAAGGGAATACTTCCTTGTATTGGGTGTGTAGGTATTCTGGAGGCCAAGCTAGATAGATCTTGTAGAGGTGTCCATAGCTATGTGGATGAGCTCATTACCTTAGCAATTCATCCTTTCCACTACCTTAGTAGCTTGATAAACCCAACTGTGGATTGGCTTGGTTGAACCTTGGTGTGTATTTGGCTATGCGTGAGCCTGATGTTCCCTATTTCCTTGTAGAAATCATGCCCAGCTCAGGGGTGGTAGTTGTGCTGAGAGATTGATGAGCACAACTGGCCTATGTTTGGGTGGAACGTTGCAATGACATCGCTAGTTGCTCAGGGAAACTCATTTTCAAGATAAGTGCTCTCTTGTATTTAATCTCTGCAATGTAATTGTTTAAAAGTTATTATGAGCATATTGAATGCTTGAATGAGATTTGCTTCCGTTGTATATTATTGTATTATGCATCTGCATATGTTTTATTTTCAATGCATCTTTAATTATGTTCATGGGGCTACATTCCTGGTTAGATAGCAGTTCGTCGTGTCCTCTCCTCGATGAGAGGGGAGGAGATGTGACATATCTAACTTCTTCATATTTCAAGGCATTCTCCATTTCCTCATCCTTACTGTATTATTTTTCCATGTGTATATTGAGACATTGGATTGCTTGTTTCATCCCTTATATCTAACTGTGAATTCTTCTTAAAAACTTCTTCAACTCCAAGACATTATCACCCACACTCTACCTAGAATTTAATGGTTCTTCCATGATTTCAATCAATACAATAAATCTATCCTAAACTATTACTGATAAACCAAAGAATGGATTAAGAAGAACTCAAGTCCCAATAATCATTTCCCTTAGTTCTAGGTCTAAGTATAAACTATCCAAAATTTGTATGCATTCCCATTATGACTATCAATTGAGCAATATAACAAGAATATATTCACTTGAAGGAGCAATTTTTTCATACCTCTATCATGAACCAAGATTCAAACACAAATTGATGTTGCAGGTTGGTCTAGAATAATTCCAAGGTGGCTTCTTATCACATTTCCCTGGCTTTGGTGTTCACTCAAAAAGTTGACCTCCAATCCACAGTCTTCCTTGAAAATGTCTCTAACAACTAGCAGGTTTATCACACCTCTATAGGAAAGCTTACATATAGGGTATTTAAAATTCTCTATAATGTGAGAGTAAAGCAAGAGTACGGCAAGGAAAATTTTGGGGGTGAAATTTCGTCCATGTGCTAATATTTTATTTTTGTTTTCCAAAAAATGATTCATCATTTTTTATTTTTTTCTAATAAGATTTTCCCATATTCCATAGGATAAAAATATTTTGCTCTAAACATCGCCAAATACAAAAATATTGGCAAACATTTTATGGTTGGAAATTTACGATATAGTATGATTCACCAAGGTCTCTACACTTTAATAAAATTATGTATCCTTAAATTTTCCCTAGAGTACGGAAGAGTAGAAGGAACAAGGGTGCATTTTCTCTCCCTCACATGAGCATTTAATGAGGCATAATGCATAGCTTTGTTTGATGTGATTATGCCAAGTGGATTCTCCATATGATAATTCCAATTTGACATAGATTGTGGTCCTTTGACACTTAGTTTGGTATTTCATCATCACCTTAAGGTATCCAGTTCCTCTTGTGGGGTTCAATTTTTTACCAGTACCCCCCTTGTGTAAATAAACCACTTCATTGACTATTCCATTATATTCCCTCAAGATGTGAAAGAATTTGACTTCATTTAATCCTTCCAGATTCTTATGAATCCTCTTGATAAATCTAAAGGGTAGGGTCTCCTCCCTTTGTTCTTTCCCATGAATTTGATTTATAACATAAAGAGAATCCCCAAATATTTTTTTCTTCCTTAACATAATAAGCCTACATTAGCTCCTGTCCAAAATACAATGCGTACAACTCTACTTGATTATTTGATGCTAATGTCTATCCCCAAGAGTAGGTATTTCCATAATTCCATTGAGGTTAACTAAAACCCCTCTACTATTGTCACTCTTTGTTTATTTTTAATGTCTTGTTTCATATGCTTCTAACTACCATTTTTTATTTCAAATAATCAGAACTATCATTTTTGTTTAATATTTTGCAAGTATTTTCGTTTTTTAATTGTAAATTAGAGGTTCATTAATAAAAGAGGGTAAGAACTAATACTTGAAACATTCAAAATTAAAGTTATACTACCACTACAGTTTAATAATCATGTGTTCATTAATTAAATTCAATTGACCAATATTCACTAATCATGAAAATGATTAAACACAAAATATATTAATTGTAAAATGACTAAAATTATTAATTATAAATATTTTTTTATAATAAATGAATAGTTGATTTATTATTTGATATAACAAGTGCTATATTCTACCATTGAAGTATCAGGGTTCCTCTTTAATCTTGGAGCACCAAGATAGGTGCTTCACATTGGTGTGGGTGTGTCAATGCTCATATATTAGGTATGGGTGCATCAATACTCCTATAAGCTATGTGTGCACTGATTGTTTTCTTTTAGGAATGGGTGCATTGGTGCTTCTTTAAGTTGTGTGCGCATCAATGCTTCTCTTATGGGAATGAGTGAATCAATGGTCCACTTTGGTATTGGAGTACTAGTGCTCAAAATGGTCTTAGAGCACCGATGCTCCTATGTCCTTGAAGCATTGTTGCTTTCTAATGTATAAATTACATAGGTGCGTATTAAATAGTTGTGCATTAGTGTGCCTTATTGTGTTAAGTGCACAAACAAATAAAAACTACATTGAACCTTCTACGCAAACCTTTGTTACCAAGTGCAAAGGTTTTAACGAAAGTTTTTTTTTAAAATTTTGCCCAATCTTGTAACACTAAAAAACTCCAAAAAAATACTCTGCTAGAAGGTGTTTTCCCTTGTAGTGTTATAAGTTTACCAACCACCAATGATTAGATCTTCTGGACACTCGGGTTCTATTTCAAAGTACTTGTAAGGTAACACTTATTCAAGGGTGTTATCATTTTTTTTGTAAGTAAGTACCCATGAGAGATTTGAACTCGTAACCTTCCATTTACAACTTCTCATCCTAATTACTCATTACCATGAATTGCTCTAACCTCATGGAATTCAAAAATATTATCATTATACTCAATAAAAAAGAATTTTTTTCTTTAAATTTAATTATCATAATATTAGATTTATCAATAATAATGATAAAAAAAATTCCCATCTTCTCAACATTGTTAAACTTTGTTAATATAAATGCTAAAAAAAAGATGAGAGAAAAGGATAAACTTACTTACGTGAATATTACAATTCCTATCAATGGACCACTTTCATCTTAACTTGAAGCATCTAAATTTCGTCCATTAATTTTTTATAACTATATATATAATAATGTTAAAATAATTTCTAAAATTTCTAAAAGAATATATGAAATCTTCGGTTCGTGAACAATAATTCATAGCAAAATAAAATAATTGAATTTTAATATTTTTACTATCATCATCCCATTCACTCTTTTTTTTAAATCAAACACATTGAAAACCAAAAATAAAAAACAAATAACAAATACATACACATGTCATCAATAATACGTCCCAATTCAATTTAAAAAAATCTATTTTATATTATATGGATAATAATCAATAAATTTATTATCATGTACATATATGCTAACCATAGCTTACTTCGTCTTCGATGGACAACAACATATTAAAATATAAATTAAAAATATAGATATTGAATCGATGGTACTGAGGTGGAAGCGAGTTCGTATGCTTTTCCTTATCGTTTTGTTATTCATGGCAGCTCAAAATCATTAATAAATAACTAATATTTATATCGAATAAACTGCAATTGATTCTCATGCTCGTCCCACTCTTTCATAACATGTACCCTACCAGTGACGACCTATTACCTAGGCAACCTTGGTGAAAGTTTAAGTGTGTTTTTGTTTAAAATTAAATGAAGATTTGTTATTTTGTTCGGCGCTGATTGGTTGGGAGATGTTGTTGTCATGCCTTGGGTGTCCGCTCTCAGGCGTTGGCGGCAGTATGACGTGAGGAAGGATTGAATGAATCATTTAAGAGCATTCCAGGTGGCGAGGTTTCCGCCGTGGTTTCTGCTGTTTGACATCTTCTCGTTGCCTGGTCCACTCAAGCTCTCAGTCTCTTTATGGTTTTCATTAAATACAAATCATCAATCATCAATGCTTCATGGACTCTTGACTCAATTGGTACAAAACATTAAACAAATTCTTAGTCATTTTCATTTTTAGAGCCCTGTGCTCTTAATTGGAACTTATGGTCCACGACTTGAGTTCTAGTACCCCATGTGGTTAGAACTTAGAGTATTCACAGTCTCAATCTCTAAATTTTTCTTTTCGTTTTTGGTTTTCTCTATTTTCGAGTTTCCTGCGCGAGTATGGTGTGAAATCGTGCACACCTAGTGCCCGCATGAGTTTTTGGTCTAGGAATAGTCTCCTTCTGTGTAAGGTTAGACAAAATCCTACATCCTCGTCGTCTCCTACTTGTGAGGATTCTTTCGACAATAGTTTTAATGCATAAAACGAGATCCTCTGTAATTTCTTTAGCAACTTTAAACGTTCTAGAATCAACGTTTCTGAGCAAAGATATATTTGCAAGCGATCGAAGATTCACCGATTTCAGGTCCGAAGGTTGGGATTTAGCTAGACTTGAGGTGGAGAAAAACATATTTTTCCTACTTTTCCGTTCAAAATCGTGGTTGTTTGAAGGTATTTTCTTGAGAGAAACGATTTTTCTTGTTTACTTAGATAAAAGGATGCATTGCAGTGCGGTTTTTCTTGTTCTTTCGGGCCTATCTGTTATCTTTTTGTATGGTTTGGCTTTATTTGAAAATAATCCCTAGTTTCGGGTTACGGGTTAGATTAAATATTTTGTTTTTCTCCATGCATCTGAGAGTCTGGTAGTGCTCATAGTTGTTCATTTTTGGCTTCTATCTGCTTGCAATCGCAAAGGTTCTATATACCCTTGTAAATGGAGTCTAATGCTCGAGTGAGGAAAGGAAAAAATGTGTTTGTTAGTTTTGAGTTGTTTTGCATTTACAGATTTGTTTTAGGAAGTCTTCAAATTTTACTGGAAACTCTGTAATCAAGAGCTTTTTAGGTTACCGAGTGTCGGAAAACAAGGTTTTTTATTTTTGGTTTTGGATATGAAGTAAAAATGGATTTATTTGCCTCGTATTATTATTTTTGCAGAAGTAATATTTAAATTAGACTGGACTTGTCCGATATTTGTCAAGGAAGGGTCTGGTTATACTCTAGTGAATTCTAGGGAAGTACAAAATATTCAGGTTAAGGAGGCTTTGTGGAAAGTGCTAAAGAAAAGTAGGTGAAGCACAACCTTCCATCTGGAAATGTGTCTGGATTGAAGGTAATGATAAGTGGATGAGTCGTGAACTTAGGTGCAGAGTTTTTGTTGTCCCTCGGTATCGACTCTCTCGTTTTGGTTTTTGTGTGGTGGCTATCATTCATGCCACTTTGAGTTGCCTATCATTCATTCCTCTGAGCTACCGCACCTGCCCTACTAATCAGTTCATACTAATCAGTTCATGTTTCAAGGAGCGGACAACAAAAACCCATAAAATTCTTCCAATGCACGAGTCTTATTAATTGTTTCAATTTGAATCTCGGGCATGTGGAGTGCTCTTTCTTTATGCTTGTTATGTGTTGTAGTTTATCTGCGTCCTCTGTTTCTTTATGCGTAGTGTTATCCATCATAACCGAGAGGAATTTGTTTTGAGGGAGACGTTTCTTGGGATGATCTCTATCTCTTTGCATGCGGAGCGCTAACATAGACTGAGAGGAATTTCTTTTGAGACGTTTCTTGGGATTAACATGGACAGAGCCATGGCGTTTAACATGATCTCTATCGGCCTCTCAGACAGTTAGATGAACTTAGATCTATTTCCTTCGTTTATCTGTACAATTTTCATAATAAATATTTATATAATGTGGCTAAAGCTTGGCTTAAAACTGAATAGAACATCAAATGATAGGTTGCCTTTATTTCTTGGAATTTCTTTCGAGGAGAAGCTTAACATGATCTCTATCGGCCTCTCAGATAGGAAGGTGAAAGAAGATATACACTTCTTGCTCTTCCTTTCTCACGATAGTTGTGGTTTTTCTTACATCGCTATGTTTTTCTCTGCTGATTTGTAATGTATGGCTTGGGTTATATCTGCATTCTGTATTTGGGAGATCACGAGGCTTTTCTTTCAGCTCTAAAGTAGAAGTTTTGTTGTGATTGAAGATCTTATAGGCGACCTGTGTTCTCCCCACGTTGCTAGGGGTTTGAGTCTGCTCATTCAAACGTTGTGGAAGGAAACGACAGACACAAATAATATTGGGAATGTGTCTGCGTGGCTCACATGGCAAGAGTATTTGTTATTGTTTCTATTAGAAGCGGTGAAACTCAGACTGCATTTCAAGGCTTGACTGGATATGCAGAGCCCGAAACCCTAATGGCTCTCATGGGTCCTTCCGGATCTAGGAAATCGACGCTCCTAGATGCACTTGCAAGTATATTGTACTAATTTTTTTTTTTTTGGCATATAATTATGTCGAACAGGAGACTGGCGGATACCCAGTTGGGTTGCAGTTTTAAGTTCAAATTTGGACTTTGAAGTTCACTTGTTCATGGTGAGAAAAATGCTAAAATTTTACTCTTTTGTTGGAAGAAACCAGCTAGTAAAGCCTTGCGAGTGTGTAAATTTTGTATGTGAAGCTGATTTTATCTTGATGATATCAGGTAGGTCGGTTACCAACTCTTTTCAGTCTGGATCGATTAAGCTAAATGGTCACAAGCAAAAACTTCGTTTTGGTACTGTGCTATGTTGACATGACGGAGAGAGATTTTTGTTATGGTCGAAAAATTGTCTTTTATGGTTTCAATTCAAAATTATTGAATTTTTTTTTTCATATTTTTTTGTTATGGTCAGAATGTTGTGTTTTTTATGGTTTAAATTCGAAATGATTGAAAGTTGTTCTTTTATATTTCGTTGGATGTCTTGGTTTTTTTCCATGGTATGAAGGTTCTTTTCGTTTTTATTGTTACAGAGAAATTATTTAGAGTGTTCTTGGTTTTTCTGCATGTTTTTAATATATTTTTATTAAGCATCCATCTTCTAATTGATGGCGAGGAGATTTGTTTCCTATGGTTTCTGTTTGTTTCCGTTCATGCTATTATTGATTTCCATTCCGCAGCTTCCCTAGTTCGATAAGTGCGAAAACAAAGGTGGAGACATGTATATATAAATATATACAAGTATACCCTACACAGATAGGGTAACCGAATATATATATACCCTCAAGAGCTATATCTATATATATATAAAGAATGAAATGAATTTATTCCTTAACCGCAATGGTGTTGCATTTTTTCATTATTTTACCTGGAAACAAAAGATAGATTTCTTAGGTTTAACTTTTTTCTTTCTTTATTCACATGTAGACTTTTAGTTACGGTTGGAGCTTGGATATCATTTTTTTTTTCCATAAACTAGATATTCCGTGGAGTAGTGATTTTTATTTATAATTTATAATTTAAGATTATGTTCTAATTTGAGTTCAGATGTAATATTTTGTTCATGTTAACATATGTTAAGCTAGCAACTACCCACCTTGTGGCTCTTGTTTTATAATTATTTCTAAATATAATAAAATGATTATAAATGTAATCGGTTCATATATATTCATGTTAACTTTGAATCTATTAAGGGTTGAGTAGGGTAAAAAAAATTAAAGTGCAAAATTTTGGTTTTATCAAATTTTGAGAGAGTTCAAATTTTTCATGGTGTGAACATTTTTGTACCTTGAAGGATTTGATCCCTATCAAAATTTGATAAAGCCAAAGTTTTGAACCTCAAGAGATTTTATCCCTCTCAATGCTTGATAGAGTCAAAGTTAAAATAGATATATGTTGATATATTACATTTATAATAATTTTATTATATTTATAAATAATTATAAAAAAACATGAAACTAATTTGGGCGAAATTTTGCACTATTGATAGAAATAGGTATGTAGGTAATGTGGGTCGCTTTTATATCATGTTAGTGGCAGGGTCGCCAAATCACATGTACATGCTATGAATGAGTGGGCAATGTTTGATAGAGCTAGGGTTAAGATGGATCTATGATGGTTCCAATTGCATTGACCACGTCAAAATTGTGTTGCTTAAAAATCAAAATTACCACATTGAATTCATTTCATCCAAAATAAAAATAAAATAAAAAATACTTACATAATCAAAATGGTGAATTATATTAAAGTAATAATCATGCTCAATAATAGTACATGTGAAAGAATATAATGAAATTTAATGATGAATTACATAGCAATGTCAACAATCTCAATTTATCTTCTTTTGATTTTCTTAAAGCCACTCCTACCCACTTTGTCATCTTCAATATCAATCATATGTGAAAGTTGATTTAATTGGAACACCATTCAATCCCTTAACTTGAGATATTGTTGTAAATGTGGGACCCTGTCTCTCTTTATTTCCAATATTTATTGTTGCTTTCTCCAATGTTTTTTTGTTGGCAAAGTGGTGGAACCCCCCTGACTAGCAGGGTTTCCATTGGCTGAGTAGCCACGAACCAGGGGCATCTAAGCCGTCAAAATCACCCGGGGATTGCACCCGGCCTGGACCGCACCAACCCTTAACATGGTTGGATTTTTGGTATCAGATGGGATTAGAACCGGTGACCTTCCAGCTTAGGGGGCGTCTTAACCATACCCCGCCAACAGCTGTTCTACATCTCGCGGATGTTGCTTTCTCCAATGTTAATCCTTGTGACTTATGAATTGTCAAATCCCAAGCAAGTTTCAATGTAAATTTTCCTTATCGCATCATTGTAATAGTTTCTTCTATGAAATTTAGTGATGAATTGCATATATATTTAACTGTATGAGATCATACAAAATATATTATCATTGAAATCAATGCATATTAACAATACTATTAGATTAGATTGCATTTCTCAATACACAAATCTCAAATTAGAGGGATGTTAGATCATAACACAAATCTCTATCTTAAAACATATATCAATAGATCATAGATGTCCCTTAGTGTAAGCAATGCATCTCAACGATTCTAAAAAATAATATTCCTAACATCAAAGTGATTTAACAAATTTTGAATACTAAATTCCCACATTATAATATTGATTAATGCAAATATATAGTCAAATTATGGCTTTGACTATTTGATTGTGGTGATTCTATCTACTCAGCTAACCGTGGTGATTCTACATACTCAGGTAACTATGGTAATTGAATCAAATTAGAGTTTCGACTATTTAGTTGAATGATATCATACAAAATGGCCAGAACGGATGGATGGAAAGCTCCGGCCAGAATGAATAGATCAACCATGGGGTTTTGTCTCCAACAAAAACTTGATAAATAGATCATATATGCTATTTTAATCAACTAAGTGTGGTGATTCTATATATTTGGCTGTTTGTGGTAATTGAATCATATTAGGTTTTTGATTATTTAAATGATACAAAATACAAAATGTAATCAATGCATCTTAACAATACTATTAGATTGTATTTCATTTCCCAATACAGAGATTTCAAATTAGAGGGATGTTAGATCATAACGCAAATTTATGTCTAAATACATAGATCACTAGATCATATATGTCCCTTAGTGTAATTGAAACGGATTAGGGTGTCGACTATTTAACGATGACGATTCTATCTACTCGAGTAACCGTGGAAATTGAATCAGGTCGGGGCTTCAACTATCTAACTGAATGATATCATACAAAAGGGCTAGAACAAATCAATGGAAAGCTTTGGCCAAAATTAATGGATCAATCATAAGTTTTTCGGCTCCAACAATGACCTGACGATTTGTTGAACTCTTGTATTTTGGGGCTTTAGTGTCATTTTTATTAATTAGATTAGGGTTTCAACTATTTAACTATGGTGATTATATGTATAGTTGTAGGTAATTCTTTAAATTCTTTTTTAATTTGTATAAGGTGAAGATATCCAACCACAATTATTTCAACTAAAATATTTCATGTACGAACTTCAATTATTGAAATACCATATTATAATATTAGATGTAAATATATAGAAAATAATAATTGACTCAGATTAGGGTTATGACTATTTAACTAAATGATAGCATACAAAATGTAATGTCAATTAAATCAATGCATCTAAGCAATGCTATTAGATCATATTGCATTTCCCAATGCACATATTTCAAATTAGAGAGATATTAGATCATAACACAAATATCCATCTAAAGACATAATTAATAACTCATAATAGAATAAAGATATAGATCAATAGATCATAGATTCACTTGAGTGTAAGCAATGTATATATCTATCATTTACCTAATTGTACTTGGAAATTGACCCAATGATTGATTAATATGCAATTATAACAAAACTAATATCTAACTTATTGTTCTATTATTAACTTAACAATACATAATCAAATATATTTTTCATTATAATAATCCAAATGCCAACTATTCCAATTTGGAGTTATGTTGTAAATGATAACACATAAATCCTACAAATAGGCAAAAGTTGTATTAATTAATTAATTATAAAGTTTAATAGTTATTCTTGATATGAATGTTATATATATATATATATATATTGCATCATTTTGACTTCTATTTTGATTTATACATGTAACTAACACCTAAAGTATTTAGCATATGGTTATACATGTAATAGTTATGTTAAATTAAAGAATTCAATAACTAACATATGTATGAAGCAAGAGTATAGTACATTTCCTTATGTATTTTATAAATAAATAAATAAAATCTAATAACCTCAAAAATCATATTGTTGTATATATAAATTTCAAATTAGAATTTGTAATAATATTTGAAACTGTTGTGTAAACCCTGTATTTCATATTGCTATTGGTTATGAAATCTTGTAAGTTGAGCATGTTATTATAAGCATGTTATTATAGCATGTTTGAATGTTTATTATCACTATCAATTATCACTTGAAACGTGATAACTTTGTTAAGAAATATTAAAAATGAGCACTCATTATTTTTCATGTAGCATCGGTTTAAGTGTTAACACAGTCCATTCAAGCTACTTTAACCTTGGCATTATTAATGATATACAATTGATAGATAAGCTAGACTGTATAGGTTGGGCATGCACATACTACACACTAGATCATATAGTTGAAGAATGATGAAATTATTGTGCAATCTAGAATCTAAGTATTTCTTTTACTAAGTAAATGTCAATGCACCTATCGAGCAAGTCATTAAGCCTTAATGGTTTCATATTATACTTGTTGTAAAATATATTGATACTGAAATAAAAACCCTATATTCAATTAAAGATTGAATTATATTATTTTTGAATATAAAAAAGTAGATCAATTAATTATTATTACCTATTCTTGGAAGATGATCATGTATTTTTAATTATGGATATGTATTTCTAACCTAATTTTATATATCCATATTTAAAAATACTAAACCTTCAACAGTGTAGAAATGGTCTAGCTTTTGAAATCGCCCAATATGTGAAGTCTAAAATTGCTCGTCCATATATCCAAATATATAATCCAATATCTTTTCCATTATAATCATCCAAGTGCCAACTATTCCAATATGTAATTATGTTTTAAATGATAACACATAAATCCTACAAACAAAGAAAGGTTGTATTAACTAAATAATCATGAAGTAAAATAGTTACTCTTGATATGGATGCCATAGTTATATAAGGCTACACACACACACACACACACACACACACACCATGTAATCTAGGTGCCACTCTCAATACATACGAAGCTTCACGATGTGTCAATTTCGTTCTAACTGTGGATCTCCTAGAGATGAACACAATTATTAATTTAACTTAATTATACATATCCATATTTAAAAATACTAGCATTCAACAATGTAAAATTTCCCATCCTTTGAAATCACCCTGTGTCCTCTAAAATTTTTAAAGTTTGAATTCGATGGAATTTGAAATTGAAATTTGATATATATTTATATAAATGTGTTTTATGATATAGCCAATTTAAACTTGGAGCCAACATGTTCTTGGTTCTTTTTTTTATTTGTTTTCTTGGGGCCTACATGTGCCATGTCGACATTACAAATGTGACACATCTCATCCACTTGGATTGTACAAAGTGTCTCTCTGTGCAAAAAGTTGTGATTGTAGAAATATATTGAATCAAATCATGTATAAATTGTAAATGTGTAGTGATAACAAGTGATGTGAAATGTGTAAATATGGTCAATTGGGTTTAATTCTAGTGGTCCTCCCCATTCAGGTTTAAAATATCACTTTGTGACATGTTTCTCTTAATGAGAACCATCCTTAGAATCACATAATTATCCTTTATTACCAAGTGAGAATGTAAGATGTCATCTCTTTTCCATAATATTCCATGGTGAACTTTAAGTTATGTAAATCATAATGCCATGATATAATATATAATAGTCCAAGATGGATACAAAGAGAACAAGAGATATTTCCAAGAGAGAGCATAAGATGTCATCTTTTCTCCATTGACTAATAAAAATGTAAGAGTTCTTCACTCTCCTACCAAGAGGAAAACCAGGGATCATTTCCTCACTCTTAATTCTCATTCATTCTCATGTTCATGTTCTATGCTCCTCATGTTGTATTTTCCATCACTAACCATTAACAAATATATAAATTGTCCAACATAAGCATTATGAAAGAGGAAACACAAACCTTAGGTGAGAGATAGATTGTTTTAGCTGAGTATAAAGGTTGGGAAAGTTAGGGGTCCTTCACCCACTATGTATTTTCTACCCATTGGATGATTGAGAACCAAGTCTTATTCTTTAAGGTTAATTTAAAAAAGAATTTATTGGATTGAATTCATTATATCTACATTGAAGAGATCTACAAGGGAAGAAAGTGCTAGAGGGATTGTTCAATAGAGAAGGGGAAAATCTTCATTTCATTGTATAGGGCATTGGAAGAGACTCACATGGAAGATATTCGTAGCTTTAGGGTTTAAGCTTCATGTTGTGAAAAGGGAATTTTATTCCCTTCATTAAAAGTCTTTTGTGAATGAACATAGTGGCCCATGGACACATATTTTCTCACATATAACTACCACCATTCTAGCCATTCTATGTATACAGTTTGTTTTTTACCATTTTTTGTATATTAGAATTTGGATTTCAATGTAGCTTTGTATTTTCTTTTCATGTTGTTGTTATCCTTAATTTTCTCCAATCTATAATAGTGGTATCAAACCAATATATTCTTTATTACTTTTTTTGTGCATGATCATATGAGGTTAGGTAATGGGAATTTTTACCTCAAGTTCAATTGAACCTTTTCACAATCTTATGTGCTCATCCAAGTAAATTCACATGGTGGACACACATAAATATGAGAAAAATGAGATTTTATCAAGTTGTTTCTTCAAGAATCCATTGAGATTCAAATGTATGAGATTATGGATCACTTTGACTAGATCCTTTTACAACTCCCACCAATAATGAAGGTATCTCCATATAACAACACTTTTAGAGTAGTAATGCCCTTTAAGGTGCAATGCAATTTTAATATCCCTTTGTTTGAAGATAGATAGATGCATAAGTTTTGGACATATGGTTAGATCACTAGTTGGAGGGTTATTTCTATGTTCATAAATTTTTCTATAGGGATAATATTATGTCCTCTCTCCTAAAGTCCCTTCCCCATGTTAAACACTAGTGGGATTTTCACTATGGACAAAATTTGAATATGTTCCTAAATTGTATGAGACATCCCATTATGGGGGACTTTGTAGTTGCCCTCAAGGAAGAGTAATAACTTGTTGGAGGGTATGATTACTGATACACGAGATAGACAACCTTGTGCTAAGGTAAATACTAGATTATGCAGGTACACCAACGTCTTCCAAACTCTACATGCAAAACAAGGTATCAAGAACTCTAGAAACCACATGATTCATAAATACCACATCAACCTACACAAATACATCCAAACAAAAACCCAATACTAGATTATGCAGGTACACCAACGTCTTCCAAACTCTACATGCAAAACAAGGTATCAAGAACTCTAGAAACCACATGATTCATAAATACCACATCAACCTACACAAATACATCCAAACAAAAACCCATCTTGTTTACAACCCTTCACTAGGAGAAACTTATATTTATGTTGTCAACATTGAGGAAACAAATTGGCATAAGGGAAAGAAAGAGTTTGGGGCCATAAATCTATTGCCACACAAGAAAGGTAAATATGACCCTAACTTCCAAAACAAAACATAGAGAAAACATAACCAACATAAAAAAACTAGTCGACGACATTGCATATGACACAAGTAGATAATATGATATCTATAAAATCCATGGGACAACATTGGCACAACAATAATGAATTTTGTCCTACACAATATTTATTGTTTGAGTTGAAAGCCTCAAACATTAAACCTCAACACCACAAAAAAAAAAGCATGTATAAGGAAAACAAATCATCAATGCAAACCTAACGTTACTATCACCACCGCTAAAATTCAACTAAAAGAACAAGAATACTCCAAGGAAGGTGAGCATTGAGGATTACCAAAAAAGCCACTCTAATAATATGTCCCACTTCCTTTTGATAAATGTTATTTTAATGAAACTTATTTTATTTTGTTAATAGGCATTCTTTATAAATTGTGGCTTGTGGTCACTATTCCATATTCATCTTTGCAATGAAAATCTGCCACGTTGTTTCTAATACAAAGATGTCACCTGCCAATGTAGAGTTACCGTTAATAGGCATTCTTTATAAATTGTGGCTTGTGGTCACTATTCCATATTCATCTTTGCAATGAAAATCTGCCACGTTGTTTCTAATACAAAGATGTCCCCTGCCAATGTAGAGTTACCCACATGCCAATAACATGTTCCTAAATTTATGGGGCTCGTTATGTTCTTGAAGTTATGGGGCCTTCTATTCTGCTTGGTTCTAAGGGGCAACGACCTTGGTCGTGAGGTTTCGGCGAACTTGGTACTATGCTACTAGGGTACCTTTGATCTACAACTCGAAAGCATTCATGAATAATGGTGTATTGGGATGCTATATAGCAATCCATTCCTACACACGAATCGACACAATTATTCTTCTTCTATAGCCTTGGTCACATAGATTTTTGGTTTCAAGGATATATCCATCCAATCATACAAAGATTTCATTCTCATGTTTATTATGTGCCCAACAAGGGGTATCTATAAATTGCGAAGATAAATTGATTTTGATTTTTTAAATTTTGATTTTTCTCATATTCAACTATAATACAAATTTTATTGATTTATTTGAATTTTTTTATTTGTATTATACTATCATTCTGTTGGTTAGATACTAGTGACGTTTGCCTGGGTTTTTATGTCCTAGGACTCGGCCACGCGATGACATTAGCATTATAAATGGTGGGTTGTGTCTCCGAGATGCAGTGTATTGTGTGCAGTGGTATTAATAGAGGGGAACCTTACTTGTCTCTTGGTTATGTGTGTCACTCAAACTCCAACCCTAATTCTTTCTCAGTGCTCTTGACACTTGGACTGGAAATCTTGTGCTGAACTTTGGTGGCACACCTACATGAAGGTCACGCGACAGTCCTTTAGGAGCATGTTGTCATTACCCAAAGCATTCATTTCTATGTCATTTTGCGTTATCAACTTTACTTGTCTCTCACTGTACTATGCATATCTCAGAAAATTAAGAGCAAGTCCACCGTAGATTGATCATTTTATTTTGTGTTCTTTAGTTTTAAGTTTTATTTTCTTGTTTTTAACTATATTAAGCAGATCTCAGAGAATTAACAACAAGCCCACTGTAGATTGATCATTTTATTTATTTTTCTTCAATTTTAAGTTTTAGTTTCTTGTTTTTAACTATTTTTATTAAATAGTTGTTAATTACATTTATTATTTTATTTTTTGTTCTTCAGTTTTAAGTTTTAGTTTTTTGTTTTTAACTAATTTTACATTTAGTTTTTATTTAGATTTAGATTCAGTTTCAATTATTGATTATTGAATTTAATATATTTTCTTGTGATTATAGATCTACCTAAAATAGGAATTTGAATACCATGACGGTACATAAATGGTTACTCTAAATAATCATAGATGAGTTGGAGTAGAGATCACACCAAACCATAAACTTAATTCGGGGCTTGAGCAAATGGATTGGATCAATCGATATACTTAATGAACAACAAGTAAAAGGAGAATTTGATCTGTTATTGAAGATCACCAAAAAATGTTTCGATCCAGATTTTTAGCCTCAACAAACAAGTTATCATGGAGATGCCAGATTTCTAGCAGAGGTACTTGGTATCTTTTTGGTTTGAGAAAGACGATAACGATATTTCATGTCTTATGTCTCACATCACCTATAAAAGAACACGAGTTCGATGTAAAAAAGGGGGATATGTTCTCTATATATCAGAGATAGAATGTTTTCTTTTCTGAAATACATATACTGATGCTAGGAGCTATACAATTCCATATTCTATAACTCCAATCGGATATGGAACTTCAACTACAGGATAGTTGTGGATGGAAATGGTGGGAGCCATACTCGATCGAGAAATAATATTCTCCAAACGCATTTCAGGTAATTGTAACAGGACATGGTTCGTTGATCCCGTGGTTCTTCTAACAATACGCGGATTAAGTGAGTGGCTTTGTGCAACGAGTGACGACTTATATTTGAGTTCCCCATGTTCTCACAATTTTAGAGCAAGCAGGAACCTAAACGATTAAATGGAACAATATATAGACAAGTAAATCCCTAATTGAATATGTTGGTAGTTCTCTTAATCTTAACAGACTTGCCAACTCACCTCGATTTAGACACAAACTGGATTGATCATAGGGGTTATAGGGCCCAATATTTTATGTCTTTGTCACCCCCCCATCCGTACCAAGCTGTAATAAATACCCTAGTCAAGTATCAATCGCAAAACAAAAGTATCAGCCTTAACATAACTCATAGCAAACTCCAAAATCAACCCAAGGAGAGGAGATTCATTGAATGGAGAGTCAATCAGTAATCAGGAGAGTCAATCACAATTAGGGAAGTCGATCCTCAATCAGCAAGCCAATTCGCAATCAACTTACCTGCCAGTCAACAATCATCAATCAACATGTTACCAATCAGTTGGGTCACCATGTTGGTGGTTCTAAAAGAACAAGAGCTCGATGTGAAATAGGGGGATTTGTTCTCTACATATCAGAGATAGAATGTTTTCTTTTTTTAAATCCATATAGAGACTTTTGGAGAGACAATAGCTTGATAGACACCTTGGTACTGGTTAGGTTTGAATTGAAAGCTTCAACCTTTGTTTATGGTAAAATAATTTGTCCAAGTGGTGATTATATTTTCTATAAGGTTCTTTGTGAGAGACCTATTGAATCTCAATTATTTCACCCAGTTTTAAGGCTAGTACTACACTTAACCAAGTATTGGACTCATTCCTTTCTTTGTCATTTTCATTACTTGTTAATAGTTTTGGTTTTCATTTGGTTTTTGGGTTTTTAATTCGTCTTTGATTTATTTGCAGCATTGTTTTACCTAGTGGCCTGGAAACTTCTTTGCTTAGAACGGAAAAGGAAACAACTTGTGTGCATGGAGAGTCATGTTTTTTAACATGTCTGATTTATATTGTCTTGTTATTATTGACAAGGGTGATTTTTGGTATCCATCCTAATGGGCCTAACGCAAGGGTAAGGAACTCACGTGGTTTTTTAGGTTCATTTGATATGCAGGTTGGGATGCCATGTCTGTGTTTCTCTTCTGGGTATTTGTGATATTGGGTTGTTTTTGCTCAATTGTATTATAACAGTTGAGTGTATTATATAAAGAAATGGTAGGAGATCCTACTATGTAGTAGTTGTCATTAAAAAAAAAAATCCACAAAAGCACTCGACAAAAAGAATTTCCAGAAGAGGAAGCAAGCTTTGCAAAGCTTTGTAAGTTGCAACATTTTGAACATGAATGTGTATTTTTCTTTGGTTTTGGACTATGTGTTTGATAGTCCAGATATGTAGAGTTTATTTTATTTAATTTGTTTTTGTCTCACCCTGTTGGGAAAGGTAAGGTCATTCATGTCGTATTATGTTTTTGGCGTAGCGGGGTGTCTATGTTTTCTTTGAAGGTTAGTTAGGTCATGTCATATTCTTGGTGTAGTGGGGTGTCTGTGTTGTCTGAGTCCGAGAAAATAAAATGAATCGCTGTCAAATTTTGGGTTATGTTGTGTCTGCCTTCTAATGGCGGTATTTGAGTAATATGGCACATGGAAATTATAGATGGTATCCTAGCTCCATACAATCTTCATAGGAAACACATTCTTTGTACTTCATCTTACAATCACAGGATGAAATATTCATTAGTGGTGCATTTACCTCTCTCAAAACACTGGTGTGTTGTATAAGATATGCATCGATCCAGGGTCACGTTCACATTCATTGTAATATGAGTAAGGTCCTTGGGTTCCCGCAACTGACCCACACCATGGTAAGTGACCAAGTGGACATGCATAGCTGAATATACAATATTTTATGGCAGGTTGTTTCGATGGCCCTGGATTTATAACCTCCTCCAGCATGATGTCACTATCCTACAGTATAAAATATACACGTTTGCTTCAAATTTTATATAAAATATACATTGAATGAATTTTAAAATGTGTACTGTCATGAAAGTTTTCTATTTTGATTTTTATGGCATCTTATTGAATTCCTATCTTGCTTGAACCAAATTTGTCATTGTGCTAAACTATAAGTTTAATGGATTTCTTGATCGTTGGAAAGCCTCTTTGGTTAGAAAGAGTGGCTATGATTGATCAAAATTACAAGCTTTAGATTTAGACGTTCAGCTCCATCCTTTCAGCTATATAGTTGTTTGGGGAAATTTACATATATCAATAAGAAGATGGAATATTGTTTGGCAAAAAGCACTTGTTGTTGCGATTGCGAAGATATTTCACAGCTAAAGTAATGTGGCATTAGCTCATCGATGGGTATCTATTGAAAGAAGTTGTATTTCAGGAAAAAATGCTTAGGAATTGCTCATAATTCAACACCTGGATACAAACCCACAACGGTCATATTGGAAAATGTTGTTTCCCACTTCATATAATCTGCATTGATTTTATATATTTTATTGTTCATTGCCTTGTTTTAGTTTTCCTTATTCTTCATATACATGCACATACTGTATCGTTGAACAGAACAAATCTTTTACCGGTCGCTTTTACTATTTTTTAAAAGTTTTATACAATACATAGCTCTTATATTTAGTAAGTTCAAAATATCTACATCTATATGTATGTAGAATTTTCCAGAGTGCTCTGAGGTATTTCTTTGATTAAGGTTTATGCATATTTCATGTTAGTATAAGTAAGGTATTAGTATAGGTAAGGTATCAACATACTTATTTCCTTAGTTCTTTATGTATATTCGATTCGAGTAAGTAGTAAGTGCATCTCTGTCTTAAATTCCTTAATATTGAAATGTCGGTAGAATGTGGATGTGTGTAAGTTATATATATATATGTATATTAGTCATTATTATTAATATTATAATGGTTGCAGGATGTAGATGTATCTAAGCTATATAATTTGACAAGTTAAGAATGAAATTATATATCAAATTGTCTGTGGTGGGTGATAGATAGAGAAGGTTTTTTTAGCTTTTATAAGTGAAGAAAGGTAATTGTTATTGTCAATTGAAATCGATTTAGTGTAGTTGTATTTTATTAAAACATATTTTTATTATATTATTATCAAAAGTATTTTATAAGGTTGTTTGAGTGAAGAAAATACAAGGTAGAATAGACCACATGAAATAGTTTAGTTTTCTTTATAAAGTAAATGAGGTTCTTATAAGTTACATAGCTCCAGTCAAAATCATAAACTAAAAATACACATCACTGAAAATTGAGATATCAATATTACAACACTTGTATATATTTAGGGAAAATATTCATATTACAAATACTCATTTTATTTTTATTTTTTTTAATTTGAAATTTAGAGTTTTATATCCATTTTGTGGCTCATGATAATAAATTACATGCCTAGAATTCATATATGTATCATGACATTAAAGTTGTTCTTTATATAAATAATGCATGATTATTTATTTACGGAAATGTTCAAATTGTATTGAACCCAAATCCATATTTGTAAAGATGATATAACTCAACATAATATTGATAAGAATATGTATTCAGTTATATGCATTCCTCTACATTTTCAGAGCCGTTAATAAAGATGAATGTTCTTTCTACAATTTAGGCTTTTATAGTGAATGAAAACAAAAATATTTTTCACTTACATATATTGGGCTCATAAATTTTGTAATTTTCTCTGTACTTGCAGAAAAGAGTGTTCAAACTATGAATTATAAATCTATTATAATTATACACAAAGTTTATAGATTTTTTTTAAATACTTTGAATTATTCAAATGATATATTTTGTTGAATTATTATATAATATCTGTTGGCACCTCAAAGTTTATAGTTTTTTTTTAAATAATTTGAATTATTCAAATGATGTATTTTGTTGAACTATTATATCATATCCTTTGACATTTCTTTATCGATTATAATCACTGATTTCAAAAGTTATATATTCTATTTAATTCTAACATATTAAAGGCATTTAGTGTTACCATATTGTGATTTATGAGACAATCCAACAAAAATACATTAGCATGGGTTTCCTATGAGAGCCTCAAATCTTTTCCTTCAAGTAAGCAAATGGAAATAACTATAAGGGCCATCCACTCAATTACTACTCTTATACAAATTAAAAATACTACATTATTTCTTCAAAGTATAAATATTGAATTTTATTTATTTTTGTAAACATAAATCCATATGTTTTTAGGCTTTGATTCAAAAAAAATATATAAGCATAACACAACAACTACAAGGCCCATCCACCAAACTATTTCTCTCACACATAAAAATAACTATGATATTCCATCACACTAGACCATATATAGGTTTTTATTTGTACAAACATAGAGCCATATATACATATAAGCATGCAAGTTTTGATATCAAAGAAAATCCATAAAAAAAGGAATAATTGTAAGGACCATCCACTAAACTACTGCTCTCACACAAATAAAAAGAAATGTTGTATTTCATCAAATTAGAGATACAATCTTGCTATAAAATGAAGAAAACTTTTGTTAATACAAGTATGGTATTCTTGCCAAAATCCCAATGCATATTAGATCAAGGGAAAAAACACCATGAATGAAAAGAATGTAGCACAAATACATTTCAAGTTCCTTGAGATTTCCCCTTCCTTTCCTTCTATATTTGTATCTCGAATAGTTCTTTCAACGTGCCACAACTTCAAATGTGGAAAGTCATAGGTGGAACAACATTTGATTAAACCATCAATAACATAGTCTAGATTCTTGGTTTTGCATCAAATAGTTACATTATCTTTGCAAAAGCATGTCTTCTTTCAAGAGTCAAGAGTTCATAATGTATATTGAGTAGCTAATAGTTGTTTTTAGCTATTTATACAAAGTTAAGTGCCCGCAAACCAAATGCAATTACATAATTGAAACAAATTAATTACAATATTATTGTAATGATTGTTTGAAAATAAATGTTCTTCTTTCATAAAGAATAATTGTTAATATTTCTTGCAATAATGTTATTAGTTCAAGAGCTTCGCAACAAATATTGAAAACAACAACTACTAACTACCAACTAGCCTTAGTGGTAGCGTCGGGGACATTGCCACCATGTGGCTCTTGGTTTCTAGTGTGATTCTCTACATTCTTTTTGCATCTAGGTATATTCCTTGAGAGGACATTAATGCAGCCTCAAAGCTTTTCTTATTGGTTTTGTGTGCAATGAGTCAGACTGCAAATGGGTTTGGAGACTAACAGGGCTAGAGGAACCATTGTGGTGGACAAGGATTCAAAATTTACTAATTACTTTCTCTATGTTTCCTTCTCTTAAGGTGTCTAATACTATTTTTCCTTCTCCTAGGTTGTTCAATACATATATTGGTATTATAGTTACTACACAATTTAATGGAATTATGATGTTCTAGTTGTCAAAACTTCCAAACAAATCTAATGATAAATTCACTCAAGTGTCAGTGGCAAGGACAAAAACCTTATTAAAATAACATGTCACAATGCATGGCTACTCTAAACAAAACCATAGTAGTGGCATTTGGCCTTTGGAAGTAGGTCACACATGAAAGAAACTTAAAGATACATATAGGAGTGGATGTAGTAAATTTTAAAGGCATTATTGAGATTATAACAAATTATTAGAAGTTAGCTCACAAAAGTGGCCATATAGAAGATGATGTGATAAAGCTAAACCTTATAACAAGAATGCCTAGTCCAACCCTGGATAAAGTCCACATCATGCTTGTAAATTTGAATACTACAATTACTAGATGTGTAGATGTTGTAGAGATCATTAGAATATGCATTAAATATTTGTGTATGGATTAAAAACAATAAAGAAGATAATGAGAAATGAGTGAATATGCCACAAAGTAGCTAGTCCATGCCAAAAATAAAAATTGAGAAAGTTAATAAATTATACATTGAATATAGAAATTTAGAAAGCAGGAGAAATATTAAGAACATAACAAGTTAATAGAACTTGTCACGTCAATTAAGTATGTGTCCTCATATAAGCATTAATGTAAAAATATATAAAATTGATCACATCAAAATCAAAATATCATGTGGGAAGAGACAACAATTTTTGTTTTCTTTTTTAGTACACAAAAGTCAACACTAGCATGTGAAAGTCACCACATGCCACTCTTAAAAAAGTACATATTAAATGCTTTTATTGTTTTTTTTTTTAAATTAAGTCACACTCTTAGGGATTTATGTCCCATCAATAACCTATTTGACCATTGAGAAAATAGAATGAGTAAAATTTAGAAATTGTGAATTTTTTAATTAATAAATTGTATTTTATAAACATTAGAAAACTTTATAAAAAAAATTAACATGAAATTGAATTAATACAAAGTCAAAGCACTTTGAATTGAAAAAGTATATTCCATGCTTTGGCATTGACTAATAAGCTAACCAAAAACATTTCCAAAGTGTTTCCCATGTCAAACAATATGGCAAAGTAAAAATAAAAGTCAAAGCACATTGGCTTGAAAACGAAAAGTATAATCCATGCTTTGCCATTGATTAATAAAGTTAACTCGAAACATTGCCAAAGTGTTTCCCATGTCAAACAATATGGCAAAGCAAAAAAAAGGTGCTTCCAAAAACAAAGAAATACTATTTTGGGGAATCCCATTACAAATATTGATAGTTGGGAAAGATATTGGAAGAAGAGATCCTTTCAACAATGGAAAAGTTTAGCAAGTAAAGCCAAAAGAGAGGAAAAATTTGCTACCTTTGTGGTAAATCAAAACTTTTTGCAAAAAATTATCTCTAGAAAAAATCCAATGTTAGAGCTTTGTTGCCCCTATGAAAGTGTATAAGAGTTTTGATTGGAAATTTTGAAGAATCTGGTAGCAATATGAACAAGGCTACAACATAAAAGGAGAGAGTAAGTCGAATCTGGGAATTCGACTAGTTTTTTAGGAGACACTAAATGTAAAGGGTGAGTTAAGTTAGACAAGTAGTCCACTTTGGGTAATGGGCATGAATCTAAACTCGGCTATTAGAGTCTATGTAAATGCAAAGGGATTTCTTGGGTTATTGAAGAAATAGTCGAACGCTAGTTCAGTACTAGTCGACAGTTAGAATAAGAGTCGTGAAAAAGTATATAAGGTCGATCCATAAGTTGTATGCATGGCTATGAAACAAGTAGATATGTAACGAATGGCATGCAAGGAATGGGATGTAATGTAATAAAAGGGACCTAATATATTGTAAGGAGATTTTGAGAGATTTCCGCAGGCTGTGCACACAGACCAGAAGCGTTCAAAACACGACTTATGCTAGATGAAGAGCGGTTTTGTGGTTTTCTCCCATATGGGTTTCCATGTTAGACCTTTGTGTATATGATTTCTGTTTATATTGTGTCTGAATATTTGCGAGTTTGTCGCAAGTGATATTGCTAATAATAATGTGGAATGTTGATAATGAAACTATGGTAGAAAAGATTTAGATCAATATATTTGATATGTTGTGTTATCTGTCAATGGTTGTTCATCTATTTGCTTCGGTTGAGTAGTCTATTTAAAACTTCCATGGAGAGATACCCTTCTATAAATGCAGAAGCCTGGTTCTTGCAGTCCCCACATGTATCTTAGGTGAGACCTCACTTGCATCGCAGGTGTTTCCCATGGAGTTATACTCTGTTGGGTTGGCGCCTTAGGTTTTGTTGGTTGGACTGGGAGACTGAACCTAGGTTAGTGGAACCGATCCAACAAATGGTTCCATTGCTGAGACTGGGATCATTGTGAATGAGACATGTTTTGGCACCCTACGAGGTCGGAGATCCAAGATTGGGTGGATTGCAAAGAAAGAGGATTTATGCAAGAAGAAAGTAAGGGACAACGACTAAATCTGACCGCATTGTTAGAAATGTATGGTTACTCAGATATTCAGGAAATCTTCTTTAGTGATTTTCCTATTGTATTGTATGAATGGTTAGCGAAGCTAGTAACTCAAAGGAAAAAATTTCAAGGCGAAAAATCCATAGAGTGGACTCCTCAACTAATCCAACGGTTGGAGAGGGTCAGTAATCCTATCTTTAGGGTTGTCAACTTCCAGTTCAATAGCATTTTGGAGGGATATATTACTGATATTGCAGTTGACACTATTAAATCATACAGTGAGATAGAGAGGGATTTTTTCCAAGGACCTATAGGAAGATACCTGAAATATTTAAAGTTGTTGATAAAAATGTTGGTATGTGAAAAAGGGATCCTTAAGATGAAGTCTGACGAGTAAACCATTGTGCGTGGATGACCTAGGTTATGTCAGAAGGTAGGTTTGAACGATATGGGCATAGTAAGATGAGATTTTATCAGTCAATAGAGAGAATGAGGAAGAGGGTGACCGGCTAAGGAGCGGAAGAAGATTTTGGTCGGGAAAGAGGAGAAGGACCATGATAGGGAGAGAGAGTTGCAGTGTGACTAAAAGAGGGGACTATGAGTTGGTACCACATCTCGACAAAGAATCTTGCGATGAAGAGGAGGAACATCGGCTTATCTATGAAGACAAATAATAAGTGCCATATCCATACCAGGATTACGACATACCCACAACCCCACGTACATATCCAGCATCTCAGGTAAGACCCAAAAGTGTGTCGACGTGTGACTTTTGAAATCACAATAATAGTAATAGCCAAGAGAGTAGTCAAGGAGTTCATATTGGTGAAACATCTAATTCAAATTCATCCATACAATAAGTGCAAAGGATGTATGGGAGTGACATAAAGTTGTCTATATTCAATGGGAATGGGTTGGAAGACCCTTAGAAACATTGGTTATTGTGTGAAGCTTTCTGGATAGTGTGAAAATTCCAGGACAAAGCTATTAAAAGATCCCAGATCATCACAACCTTTAAAGGTCGTGCTCTTGATTGGTACATGAACTTATATGTGGTTCGTGCAAGAACCGTGTAGAAGTAATTAGATTAGATTTAGTATGGATTGATAAATGAATTCAAGAAACCCAAGTCTGAGTCACAATGTATCACATAGTTAAAAGAAATCAAGCAAATGTCGACTGATTCTGTTTGGGATTTCGACTATAGGTTTAAGAATATGATGGCTAAGGTGATTTTCCGTATGTCTAATGTTCAACACAAAGAATGGTTCATTTATGCGATGCTACCACATATATGTGTTCCCTTGATGCAACAAGAAATAGTATCCCATAGTGAATCTCTTGAGCTTTCTATGAAATTGGAAGCTTTTCCAGTTGGAGAAACTAGTGCGGGAATGATGCAAATTCAGTTGCAACTAGCCAATCTAACGTTGAAAATACAAGATATCAAGAAAGGAAAAGAAATCCAAGAGGAATTTTGGTGTACAAGATGCATAACTAAATTCCATTGTAAGGATTCATGTCCAACCTTCTTGAATTATCTTGCATCAGGAGCATCGACCCCAATAAGTTCACAAGGGAATCCATGGTATCGAATTTGTTAGAAAATAGGTCATCGATAGGAGGAATGTTTGTACCTACAGAAGATAGTAAGTACACCTGCTAACTTATATTATAAATTTTGTCAATCTGTGGGTCATGACGAGCAAGATTTTCGAGCATACCAGTTGCTGCAAGAGAATATGATCAATGCATATTTGATGAATATGATGAACACATGCAAGTTGAGCAAACTTATGCACAATATCCTTAACAAAGGGGGGTGGTCCTTTTAGAGGCTGACGCCAAGGACGTCGATTTGGTCGTGGGAAAAGCCAACTTATTTGTTATAATTGTGGATATATGAGACATTTTGATAGAGATTGCACTAATATTACATCAACATGTTCATATTGTAAACCATTGGACCATACTATCAAACAGTTCCCGCAACTGATTTCTAAGTGGAAATCCAAAATCATGGGAAATCAGAACCAAAATCCGAATGCAAACCATAATGTTTAGAATATTTCCATCGAACCTCGGGAACCTAATTTTGTTGTTGTAACAAGAGGGGTGTTGTGACTAGAGGCGATCAAGGAGCACCGCAGGTAAATCCGAGAGTTCGACCGATGACAAAAAAAAGAAAGTGTCGTTCAATGTCCAGAAAGAAAAAAAAGTGTCTTCTTTGATGCACATTATGAGTTCTTCGACATGAATCATGCTTCAAAATATAATAATGTACCGGTATTGGATGATGGACCAATCCTATAAATTCCCCAAATGTTTGATCAGTCATTCCAAAGAAAGTCGACAGAGAAGGTAGGAAAGTTTAAGAATTGCTTAACATTTATAGAAGATAAGGATGCTTTGGTAGAGCTATCGTCTCTAGTAGAAGAACCTCAGGCAAGTATGTGACTAGAGAAAAACATTAACCATATTAGAAAAATATTGAAGACTGGTTGAGAGTTACGTATGAATGCTTAGATAGGTGACTATGATATGGGTTTTAACATACTTGATTTGGGGTCAGATGTTAATATTTTAACAAGACAAACATGGGAAAGCATGGGAAAGACGAGTCTGGTATGGTCTCCTGTTCAAATGTGTTTACCCAACCAGTTGAAGGTCTTTCCTAGTGATCAACTTCCACAAGCTCATGTCGAGGTGGAAGGACTCCACACTTATGCATATTTTGAAGTGATAGATATTGTCGATGATACGAATCTATATCCAACACTTATGGGGATCGACTAGGATATCGCCAATAAGACAGTCACATACATTTCAAAAAGAGAATATTATCATTTGAAGATACATAAATATGGGTTGTCACTCCAATAGATCCTTTGGAAGGCCAGAGATATGTGGATCCAGTAAATAATGAAGGACAAGAAGGATACCTAGATAATATTTACAATATTTCCTCTGTAATGGATGACTACATCAACCCAAAAGTTGATGGTAAATTAATTTGGCAAAGTATTAGATCTTATTCATCAGACTTAGGAGAAGCTATGAAGAATTCATAGAATCGTTTACATGAAATATCAATGTGAAAGTGTGCAAGGATCATGAAATATCTATGATGGGTAGGTACTGAGGTATGTGATTTACCTACGTATGAAGTATTATCTAACTTAGATGCATTTATTATAGATTTTGAACACAAAGTATTGGAACAACAACGCCTATAATCCTTGGAGGTTGCATTGAAATATACACCCTCCAGCTGGTGGGCTATTCATAAGCAATCTAATTCAGAATGGTCCCAATGTTGACGAATGCTAGAAATAAGATTTGGAGAAAACATTTCTTATACTGGCCAGAAATATACTGTATCGATGAATCCTATCGACCACATTGAAAATTTTCACGTGACATTGAGGACATCACTGTGACAAGAATGGGTTCATCAGTTCGTACATACTTTGGATACATGATACCAAGAAACTGGTATACGTCAGATGATCTACGATGAGGAACTGTAGAATGGGAATACCTATATACTAGTTTCACACATAGTTTTAGCTTAAATGATGAAAATCCAATGGTTGATTCTTCTCTGCAAGTTATTAGAACCATGATTTTTGAAGATATCCCTATTCCAATGTCAATTTTTCCTCAAAGCAGTGCGGCAATTTAAATTGGATGCAGTGCTATAACATAACTGGAAATCCTAAAGATGATGATCCACTTGATATACATATTCCTGAATCAGAGGGTTCAAGAAGTGGAGAGATCGAGATTAAATCAAATGATAAATTTTTGAATCCCCTCAAAATAAAGAGGGTGAATATTGGTTCTCCAGAGAACCCAAAATTTGCCAATATTGGGGACTATTGGGATGATGAGATAGTAGGGAAGATTACATATTTATTGCATGAGTTCCAATATCTATTCCCAACTAAGTTCTTAGAAATGAAGCGGATTGTTGGTGATCTAGAAAAAATGAAAATCCCCCTGAAGCCAAATGAAAAACATGTCAAGTAGCAGTTGTACAAACTAAATATTGAATATAATTAGGAGAAGGTCAAAGCAAAGTTAGACAGAATGCTAGAAGCAAACATTATAAAACCTATTGAAGAGTCAGAATGGAGTAGCCCTATGGTTGTTCAAGACAAGAAAAATGGTGAAGTTCGTATCTGTGTCGACCTACAAAAACTAAATGATGCCTTCCTGCATCATCCATTTCCTACCCCTTTCACAGATGAAGTATTGGAGAGCGTAGGAGGGAAAGAAGTGTACTTGTTCACTGATGGATTATTTGGGTACCATCAAATAAGGATTGAAAAATAAGATCTGTATAAGACAACCTTTGAAGAAAAATGGGGTTGCTTCCAATAAACGGTAATGCCATTTTGTGAGGAACCTCCTACAATAAACAATGAAAATGCACGATATAACTGAAATAACAAAGCACAGAAGAGATTTCATTGATCGCAGGCCACTTCGAGGGGGCAACCTCCTTTGAGCAATCTCAATACAAATAACTTGTGGATGTCTTCATTGGTCTCAACACGTACTTATATATTAAGTCTAATCTAAACAACTATTACTCCCCATGAATGTGGGATAATACAACATACTAATTAGACGACTTAACAACTATTACTCCCCATGAATTTGGGATAATACAACATACTAATGAGACGACTTACAAAGCATATGCATCCAAAAAAATATACTAACGAAATAAAGAGGTGGGTTGACATGGGTTCTTAACATCCCCTTCCTCTTAGAAAAAAATTGTCCTAAAAGATTTAGATGTGGAAACTATTGTTGAATCTAAAGGAGTGGTTCCCATGTAGCATCCTTTGGTTGCATGTCGTGCCACTGAATTAAGACCTCTGTGATGGACCGAGAGAAACGTTGATGAGTGTGCTTATTGAGGATTGCCTCCAACTCCAAAATGATGGATCCTTCATTATCTAATTCTAGTAAAACAGTTTGTGCTCTGATATTGGTGCCAATCACTTTCTTAAGACAAGAGACATGAAATACTGGGTGAATACGGGAAGGAGAAAGTTCCAATTTATAAGCAATGAACCCAATCTTCTGAAGAACCTTATATGGCTCATATAAATTTGGAGCAAATCTTTGATTCCCTTTGAGTTTCAAGGAGGATTGTGTGTAAGGATTTAGATGAAGAAAAACCATATCACCGACTTGAAAAGTATGCTCAGAATGGTGCTGATCGACATGTTGTTTCATGTGGTTTCTTGCAATGTGAAGATTGTCCTGCAGAATGTGAAGAATATGATCTTGGTTTTGAAGAACCATGTCAATTGCCTAAACTAGTGAATTGTTGGGGGTGTATGGAAGGAGCACTGGAAGTTCCCGACCATAAACTAATTCATATGGATTCATTTTAGATGTAGTATAGTAGGAAGTATTGTACCACCATTCAACGAGACAGATCCACTTTTCCCACTAATGTTGTTGTTCATAGGTGAAGCAGTGAAGATAATTTTCCAAACATTAGTTGATGATTTCGGTTTAACCATCTGTTTGTGGGTAATATCATGAACTCATATTCAGTTTGGTGCAAGTGAGGTGAAATAGTTTGGTCCAAAAATGACTTGTAAAAGTCATGTTGGAGTTTGAGACAATGGAAGAAGCGATTCCATGAAAATGGAATATCTGGTCCATGAAAATTTGTGTGACCGAGAAGGTGGTATATGGATGGGTGAGAGCACAAAAATGACTATAATTGGAGAGTCAATCAACTAAAACCAAGATTACGGTCTTCCCTCTATATTTCGGGAGCCCGTCAATGAAATCCATCGAAATATATATCCAAATCCTTGTAGGGATGGGAAAATGTTCGAGCAATCCCGGAAGGAGTGTAGTTTCACCCTTGTGGCGGTGACAGGTATGGCATTTAACAACCATTTGTTGAATCTCTCATTTCATTCCCTTCCAAAAGAAGTTGTTCCATGCCCGCTCATACATTTTGAGGAACCCAGAGTTCCCTGCCAATGGAGAAGCATGGAGTTCACAGAAGACATCCTGTTGAAGATATGTGCTCTAGGGAAGCACCAAACGACCCTTGTATCTAAGAGAAGAACCATCCCAAGATTAATGCGGTACAACAGAAGGGTTACTGGAAAACTATTGAATGATTTTAGATAATGAAGAGTCATTACCATAGCCTTGATGAACAGATTGTAACCAATTTGGAATAGGAATAGAAATAATTGAAAGAGAAACATGGTCATCAAATGTGCGGGAAAGAGAATTCGCCACAAGATTGTCCTTACCCTTCTTTTAAGTAATCTCATAGTCATAACCCATGAGTTTGTTGATCCATTTCTATTGTGTTGGGGATGAGACCTATTGTTCCAGGAAATATTTCAGACTCTGGTGATCAGTCTTGATGCATAAATGATTCCCCAAGAGGTATGGACGCCACTTTTGTACTGCATGCAAAATAGCCATAATTTCCTTCTCATATCTAGAGGCAGCTAAATTCTTACCAGAAAGGGATTTGCTGGTGAATGAATTGGGATGTTCATATTGAAGGAGGAGAACACCAAGTCTACTATCGCAAGCATCACTCTCAATAGTGAAGGGCTTGGAAAAATCGGGCACAACTAGAATAGGTGTGGTACACATAGCTTGTTTCAGTTTGTCAAATGCACACTTAAGAACATGTGTCCATGTAAAAGCATCACTTTTCAATAGAGTTGTTAATGGAGCTACAATATTAGCATAATCCTTGACAAACTTGCGGTAGTATCCAACCAGTCCCAAAAACCCATGAAGGCTCTTCAAGGTCTGAGGATGTGACCAATTTTTCATGGCATCTATTTTGGCAGGATCTACATGAACCCCTTGTGCTAAAACAATATGCTGGAGATACTCTACTTTCTTCTACACAAAAACCCATTTAGATTGTTTGGCATAGAGATGATGATCACAGAAAAGTTGCAGTACAAGATCTAGATGTTGGAGATGCTTAGCCCATGTTTTACTATGGATGAGGATATCATTAAAGAAGATCATAATGAAGTTTCACAAGTAGGGCCGGAATATTTTATTCATCAATGCCTGGAATGTGGAAGGAGCATTCATGAGGCCAAATGTCATCACCAAAAATTCATACTGGCCATCATGTGTGTAGAAAGTTGTTTAAGGGATATCATCCTCATGAACCTAAATATGGTGATACCTAGAATGAAGATCCAACTTGTAAAAATAATGAGCACAATGAAGCTCATCAACAACAAGAATTGGAAAATTATCCTTGATTGTGATGTGATTAAGTACTCAAATTCAATGCAGAGGCACCATGAACCATATTTTTTTCGGACACGAAGAATTGGTGAAGAGAAGGAACTAGTACTAGGGAGAATAATACCTTACTTCAGTAAGTCCTGAAAAAGCATCTCAATCCATGTCTTGTGTTGAAACGAGTAGTGATAGGGATTGATGTTGGGAGGGGCGCTTCCACGAAGGAGCGGAATATGATGGTCCTCTAGTATTGAAGGTGGCAATCCCACTTGCTTAACAAAACCACATGCATATCGATCCAAAATTTGTTGTAGATCCCAGGGATTAGTTGAGACTGTTGAAGGTTGCATTTGAATGAAATGGAGCTGAGCGATGACACCATGTGAATTATTCTTAAGGATATTTTTCATGCGATGTGAACTGATGATGCTAAGATACCCTAGTTGTCTTAACCATATTTCTGGGGAACAAAAGTGGATTTGGAGCATTGTTGAGCCATGAGATTGTTCTCCGCTAACTTACCCAACCCTAGGGCCTCCATCATTGTGTTGGGACATAACATTTTAACCTCGGATCGGATTACATCCTTCAGACCACTGATAAAACAACTACTGTAGAATGCATCAGGAAATCCTTCTGTGTGATTGGCCAGTTTCTCAAATTATGTTTGATACTCCCTCACATTGCTAGTTTGGCAAAGTTTGGCGACTGCTCCTATGAAGTCATCAAAAGCACTAGGGCCAAAGAGTTGTAAAAGGAGCTGGAAAAACTCTGTCCAGTTTGGCTCTGTATGAGCCTTGATGTACCAAGGAAACCATTGAAGGGCTTCATGTTCCAAATGAAAGGATGCAAGTGGGGATTTATTGACATCAAAAGTGTTACGCAGACTGAAATATTGTTCTTCCCTATAAATCCATCTAGTCGGATCATCACCATTGAAGCGAGGAAAATAAAGCTTCAACCCACAAAATTTTATAGAAGAAGAGAACTTAGTGTCTACAGAAGACTTGGGCTGTCATCAGTTGCTCATGGTTGGATGCCGAAGATGGAGGCCAAGGAATTTTTGATCCAGATATTTGAGTATGGTCTTGAGGGCGACAAGTTCTTCCATTTTGTTATTTTCTCCTACGCGGTGACAACCATAAGGATTTTTTTTTTTCAGGGAATGGGTAAAAAAACAAAAACAGAAAGGGATTTAGAGAAGGAAAATTTTGAGTTGGGAAAAACTCGGGTGGGTAATTGGGGTATGACTAGGTTTTGGACACTTTCTGAGGGTGAGGGAAGCAGAAAATGTGAATTTCAGAATCAGGGTGAAAGAATGGGAAAATTGTGCAAAGAGGGACAAGGAAGTAGAAATGGGAAATGAGCATGGTGGAAAAATTTGAAGGCGATTGGGCAAGAATCGAAAAAATTATGGAAAACCCTAAAAATATACAAATGTGGAATTTCAGGCATCGAGAAGTGGAATTTGGGATAGGGTACTCAAGGAAGGAAATATGCAGAATGGAATTATGGGGGTTACAATAAACTTTAGAGGGAAATGGACCTAAAACAAATAAGACATGGCCAAAAATATTATCGATTCGGTGGAAATTGTTTATGGCGGCTCTACAAATATACACTTTATCAACTTAAAAATAGATATGGAACCCATGCATGTTTGACTTCCTAAAGGTTCAGGGGATTCACTCAGCCACCATTGTTATCTAACGACCTGCATATTGGGGCAGTACCCCTCACTCCACAACCCAGGTATAATTGATAACTATTTTGCCACAAACAACAACTATTGGCTTACCTCATGGTATTAATCTGTCACAGTAATCTAGGGACTAAAACACAGTCTCATAAGATATTTCAGACAATTAAGCATGAAAATGGCATATTGGTGCTGCAATAGGAGTACCAGCTCTGTATAATCAATAAAGAATGAGTAATACAATACAATGATTATGCAAGATGCATGAATGCTAAGACAATTTGAATTCCCAAGGAGGTCATTCAAATTGAATGAATGGGTGTAGCTTAACTGAAGGTCAGCCACAATAAACTCACCTAGTTAACCCAATGATCAAGCCATGATTGACTTAACTGATTCCTAACTGTATCGGAGTGCAATGGATGATTAAGTCTAACTGAAAGTAGCTCAGTCACATGTCATTGCATGCCAATCAACAAGTGGTAACGTATCATTAACTCCAATGAACCCCGATGAGGTTAACTGAAGTCAAACTAGTCATCAGAAGTGGTTGGAGGTGCCCTAGTTGTCTCCAGTTCATAAATAATCAAATAATTAATGGAGGCTCCTTTACAACTCAGCTTAACTGATTGTAACAATCAGTTAGCAATTAGGTGCATTTATGACACTCAGATCACCCTAGAATGGCTCCCCGATTGAAGGAGGAAGCCCAGTTAGCCTCCCTAATTGAAGAAGGAAGCCCAGTTAACCTCCCTAATTGAGGTGAAGGCTTAGTTGGCCTCCTTGATTGAAGGTAGGCGTGGGTATGCTCATGATGATGTCATAGTGTGCTCATATGATGCCGATTAAGTCAATTAAACTTAGGATAGTGGTTTAACAAGGCCAAATTGACCAAATTAAGTGTGAATGTTGGGTAAATGACTCCAACACCCCCCCCCCCCTTAAGCTATACTAAGGAGGAGTAAAAATAAAATTCATGAAATGCTAGGGCCCCGAGAACAAAGGCCATAGGTCACCATGTACAATAATGTAACTCAAACAATGCTCAAAAATAAATCTAAGTGAGGAAAGTGGGAAAGCCCCGTGGGAAAAAACCCCCCTCAAGCTGAACACTGAAAGTAGTCTGATCACCCTGATGAACTCACCCCCAATAGTGAATGGAGGTAAGTGAAATTCTTTTCTGAAAATCTCTTGGTGAATATTTCTACAATTTGCTCATTAGTAGGGCAGTATTGCTGAATGATGGTCTTGTCATGCACCAATTCCCTGATATAGTGCATGTGTATCTCTACATGCTTGGTCCTCTTCCTGGTAAATGGATCTGTGGATATCTTAATATCACTTTGATTGTCACAAAAGAGGACAGTGGACAAAGTACTACCAAGATCAAACTCTGAAATAATTCCTTGCAACCAAACATCTTGGATGCAAGCATTCACCGCTCCTCGGTACTTGGCCTCTGCTGAAGACAATGCTATGGCGACCTGCTTTTTGCTAGACCAGAAAATGGGGCAACCACCAAACATGAATACATATCTGGAAGCAGACTTCCGATCAATAGAATCACCTGCCCAATCGAAATTTGTGTAACCAACCAGTTCTATCTCAGAGTCTGCATCATAGTGAATGTCATAGGTCCTGGTTCCCTGAATATATTGGAGGATCCTCTTGGCTGCCTTCCAATGAAGATCATGAGGCTGCTACATGTATTTTGACACAACATTCATGGCATAACATATATCAGGCCAAGAATGAGTCAAGTAAATCAAGCTACCAATCAGCTGTTGATAAATAGTGCAATCCATGGGAGGTGTGCTTTTTCCTTCTTCAAGGCTGATCCCTGAAAGGAAAGGGAATGGAGCAGCCTTACATCAAGCCATGTTAAACTTAACTAACAGGTCTGATATGTATTTGGACTGAGTGAATGATTATCCCATCAATATTTTGCTCAATTTGGAGCCCCATAAATTGCTTCAAGAGCCCCAAAGCGCTCATTTCAAATGCATTATGGAGGGCAGTTTTTATGACCGAAATAGAAGAAACTGTGCTACCTGTAATTAGTAATTCATCAACATATAAAAAAATAATAAGAAAATTACCATCATACTTCTGTAGATACTTATTCGGATCTGATTTACACTTTTGGAAGTTTTGTGAGAGAATAAAGGCATCCATCTTGGAATACCACTCTCTTGGGGCCTGTTTTAACCCGTACAATGACTTCTTTAATTAGCAAACCAAAGATGAATAAGAAATGTATCCCTTGGGCTGCTTCATGTATATCTCCTCATGAATATCTCCATGTATAAAGGCATACTTAACATCTATATGATGCACTTCCCAGTGCTTAGATGCAGAAATTGCCAAAACTAGGCGAATGGAGTTCATTTTTGCAACTGGTGCAAAAGTCTCATGGTAGTCCACACCTTGGACCTGGAAGAAACATTTTTCTACCAATATTGCCTTATATTTTCAGTTTTTTCTATCAGCAGCAACCTTAGTCCGAAACACCCACTTGCATTGAACCAATTTCCTCCCCGGAGGAAGAGAAACTAGCTCCCAAGTAGTGTTTTTCTGAAGAGAATTCATCTCTTCGTCCATGGCAGCTTTCCATCTCGGATCCTTCCGAGCATGGTAGTGAGACTTAGGATATGAAATTATCATTAAATAACAAGATTTGGACAGCAAATAATTAGTACAAGAGAGCGCAATACCTGCTCTTTGGAAATCAGACCGGGTTCTTCTTGGATCATCCAGATTTCCAATGTTTTCACCTGCGGAGGAGAGTGCCTGTCTGGCCCAAGTTGGGAGATGAATTTGTACTTCAGGTTCTGATTCAGAATCTAATGTTTGATATTCAATAATATCAAAAATCATAGGATCCAAATCAGGGTCATCACCCCCAATTCCATCATCCAAATATTCAGTAGAATAGGAAGGAAATTCAGCAGTTTTCTCCTTCACTAGTTCTACCTCCTAAAGATGCTCATCGAACAGGACACTCCTTTAAATGATGATTTGTTTTATTCTGATATCCAGCAGCTTTAAACCTTTACATTCATCAGGATATCTAATAAACAAACATTCTATGCTTTGTGGTTACAAATCCCTCCTTTTAATGATGCGGAATTCGGGCTGATGCAGTGGACCCAAACACCCTGAGATTCGACACATCCGTCTTGTGTCCGAAGTAGGATTTTAAAGGGGTATTTCCTTTCATGGATGAGTGTGGAACTTTGTTATAAATTTATTCTGCAGCATTCATGGCTTTATCCCACAAATATTCATCCAACTTCTTTGCTTCCAGCATGCAAGTGGTCATCTCCTTGAGAGACTGATTCTTTCTCTCCGCTACATCGTTCTGCTAGGGAGTGTAGGGAACTGAATGTTGGATATGAATACCAATTTGGGAATATATATGAAGAAACTCATTACTGATATATTCCCCACCATTATCATATCTCAAAATATTTATCTTTTTTCTAGATGCATTCTCAATCAGTGCCTTCAAATTAGTGAATGTTTCCAAGACTTCCGACTTCTTTTTGATAAAAAAGACCCATGTGTATCTGGAAAAGTCATCAAATAAAGTGAGAACGTATCTTGATCCATTCATGTATGTGGTAGGGATGGGTTTGCTGATATCATAATGTATCATCCCCAAGATGCATGATACTCGGCTTGCCTTCCCTCGATCAAACTTATGCTCAGGGTGCTTTCCAACAACACAGCCCTTGCAAATTCTGGTGGCAGCTTTGATGACCGGGAGGCCTTCCACCATGGAGTTATTTTGTAATTGCTGCAAGTACTTGAATTTCAGGTGGCCAAACCTCTCATGCCACAGTCTACTAATCTCATTTCCATGAGTCAGCAATGCGGTGGGATTTGCATCCGCCACAAAATGGGAGAACTCGTAGGCTTTTGCATGATGGTTTGCCAGGCCTTTTGCAACAAGTTTTCCGGATGCAAGTTCTGTGATCTCTACATCATTTGGGCTAAAGGAGACTCTCTTGGGAACTTATGTATGTGTCATTTGATAAACACTAAGAAGGTTTGATACAAGATATGGTACATACAAAACATTGGAAAAATAACCATGCTAAATATTTACAGTACCTTGTCCTTCAGATATGATTGTGGATGGGAATGGTTTTTCTGGTCTCCAAAGATGAGAAGGAGTCTCTATCAACCATCATGTGATTTGAAGGTCTAGAATCTATTAAAAGAGCATTGTACTTCAAAGTGCTTGCCATGAGAGCATGACCTCTTTCATGCTATGGTTCCCGATCTTCTTGATCTCTCCCCCGAAAGATTTCTGGAAGATTGATGTGATTTTTCTCAAGAAGAGAAGTAGCTTCATCAAGTTTCTTTTTAAAGCAGGCATGTTCAGGGTGGAAGCCCTTCCCATAGTACGAACACTTGACTTTTTCCTTTCGATGATGCCCTTTTGTTTTTGTTCTTCTTTGAGCCGGAAGGCTCTTCATGCTGTTGGTTTTGAACATTAGGCTTAGGAGCTTCAAATTTGGTTTTTGGGTTCTTCTGCTACTTTCCTTTACCCTTCAAATCTTTGGGCCCGAAAGCATAGAGGGCTTGATCACGGGAGGATATGATGATTCCCATCTGAACAAGCTTATCATGTTCACTTGTTATGGACTCAATGAAGGCATTAAGTGAAGGCATCTTCCATCCAGGGGTTGTGAGCTTCCCCGCACAGAATGTAGAGACAAACACAGAATAATAAGCTCCAATTTTGGAGAGAATGGCAAGGATGAGCTGATCATCCTCCTTCTCCACCTTGCACTGCTTCAACAGTAAGAAAATGTGCTTGAACATTGTGAAAAAATCATTTAAGGTATCGAAATTGGAAGGTTGGAGAGACATCAACTCATTTTCAAGCTGATAAACTCTCAAATCATCCTATTTTCCATACAGGATGTCCAATTTTTCCCAAATTTCCTTTGGAGTCTTCAATCCCGAGAGGTGGAAAAGAAGATCCTTGGAAATAGAGAGACACAAGAAACCGAATGCTTCATCTTTCTTGTTCAAGAATCTAGCTTTGTCTATCGCATGAGTAGGCTCTTCTTCAGTGTCCATAGTAACCCAATAGAGTCCTTTGGAACGTAGCAGGATCTCCATATCTCCTTTCCATGAATGGAAATTCAATGGAGTCAAGAGTTCGACGGAATACGTAATCTCAAACTACTGTAGCGAATGCTTTTCACCTATTAAAACCTGCAAATCACAACAAAAGGGGCACCGTAAGGTTGAACATCCTGCACATTTTAGGCTTTCATCACACCCAGCATAATTGATCAAGCAAGCTTGATCAACAATTCCTTAACTTATGGTATTAAGTGGTAAGCCTTTGGTTCTGGTGTAGTGCTGGAATTTTGAGCTTTTGCTCAATTTTTCATGCAAGATCTGTCAAAATCCATGTTTTTGAGAGATCTGAGCTTCGTCCTGCCATGAGCTCTGATACCATATTAATCTGTCCCAAAAATCTAGGGACTAAAACATAGTCTCATAAGAGATTTCAGACAATTAAGCATGAAAATGGCATAATGGTGCTACAATAGGAGTAACAGCTGTGTATAATCAATAAAGAATGAGTAATACAATACAATGATCATGCAAGATGCATGAATTCCAAGACAATTCAAATTCCCAAGGAGGTCATTCAAATTGAATGAATGGGTGTAGCTTAACTGAATGTCAGTCACAATAAACACACCTAGTTAACCCACTGATCAAGCCATGATTGACTCAACTGAATCCTAACTGTATTGGTGTGTAATGGATGACTGAGTCAAACTGAAAGTAGCTCAGACACATGTCACTGCATGCCAATCAACAAGTGGTAGCACATCATTAAATCCAATGAACCCCGATGAGGTTAATTGAAGTCAAACTAATCATCAAAAGTGGGTGGAGGCGCCCTAGTTGTCTCCAGTTCATAAATAATAATAAAAAATAATCAAATGATGAATGGAGGCGCCTTCACAACTCAGCTTAATTGATTGTAACAATCAATTAGCAATTAGGTGCATTTATGGCACTCATATCACCCCATAATGGCTCCTCAATTGAAGGAGGAAGCCCGGTTAGCCTCCTTGATTGAAGGAGGAAGCCCAGTTAACCTCCCCGATTGAAGGTGAAGGCTTAGTTGGCCTCCTTGATTGAAGGTAGGCATGGTTGTTCTCATGCTGATGTCATAGTGTGCTCATTTGATGTCGATTAAGTCAATTAAACTTATGATAGTGGTTTAAGAAGGACAAATTGACAAAATTAAGTGTGCATGTTGGGTAAATGACTAGAGCACACGGGTGGAAACTAGCCAATTAGGAAGGGGTCATTGCCCTGTTTGCTTGATAGGTCTCTCAATGGCCAACTACTTTGGGGTTCATGTGGTACTACTCAGAATGAGTTTTAGGGCTATGCCCAAGTACTTCCCACAATTAAGCAAATAGGGTTTATTGCCTGATTTGAATGAATAATACTGATGCAAAGAATAAGCATTACTACAATAATGATAGCACCAGGAAGCACTGCAAAAGAAAAACAAATTGGTAGAAATTCCACCCAACAAGCCCAAGAAAGTGCTCTGATACCATATGTGAGGAACCTCCTGCAATAAAAAATGAAAATGCACAATATATATGAAATAACAGAGCACAAAAGAGATTTTATTGATCGCGAGCCACTTCGAGGGGGCAACCTCCTTTGAGAAATCTCAATACAAAAATAACTCATGGATTCCTTCATTGCCCTCAACATGTACTTATATACTAAGTCTAATCTAAACAACTATTACTCCCCATGAATGTGGAATAATACAAACATACTAATTGGACAACTTAACCACTAGTACTCCCCATGAATGTGGTATAATACAACATACTAATGGGATGACTTACAAAGAAATATATGCGTCCAACAAAATATGCTAACGGAATAAAGAGGAGGGTTGACATGGGTTCTTAACACATTTGGACTCAAGAATGCACCTGCTATTTTTTTCAAAATACTAGTAGCTGCTTTTAAAGACTTTATCCATAAATTTCTTGATGTATACTTTGATGATTAGATGGTTTAGGAGTTAGTTAAAGATCATATTGAGAGTCTTAGAATGATGTTGGAACAATGTATACAATTCCAAATTTCTCTCAATTTGAATAAGTGTATTTTCTATGCTCCTTTTGGTATTTTGTTGGGTCATGTGGTCTATTGAGACAAAATATTGATGGACCCTGCCAATATTGCAATTATTGTCGACTTACCCCCACCCACATCAGTTAAACAATTGAGAACTAAATTGGGACCATACATTGTCATTCATATCATTGATGGTGGTGTGGTCCAGTTACAAAAATTGGATCGTACACCCTTCGACGTGATGGTGAATGGAAGTCGGATGAAACCTTATCAGGATAGTCATACTTTACTCGACTAAAAAGGTAGTGGATGTAAAAAAAATTAAGTCTTGTATACACATTTACTTTCTTGTCTCTACTTTAAATTATGGCGTAGACTATACGTTTGTTGCAAGACAAACTTCTATCGTAATTTACAGTTGGGTTGCAGTTAAGTTGAAGTAGTGGGAGATTTTGGCGGCATGCTTTTTTGGAAAATCTGTAATTAATGCCTAATAAATGCCTGCTTTTATGGTGAGTGAAGTGATGTCTATAATGGCAGTTTATCAAAATGATTGGAAATTTTCCCCTTGTGAAAGGATTAGCTGCCACATTTTTCATTTATTGAATACCCACGAGATTGAAAGACTTATTACATTTGGAATCCTATTTCATTCTCAAATAGAAGTCTGTTGCACATTGTATCAAACTATGAAGTTTCTTGAGTCAAACTATCTATCTGCAAACTGTTTGAAGCCAGAAGTTGTTTCTCATGGAAATGTGTTGAGTACAAGCACTATTCAAGGATTGGGTATGGGGGTCCCCCTTACCATACCCATTGTTGAAGAAGCACGAGAGGTTGTGTCGTGACCAGTCACTCTTAACTCACCAAGAAGGAAGCAGACGGTTAGACACGTATTTTTTCTTGAGCATAGGTTCAAATATACACATGATGTTGACACTTCAAGATCTGGGCCAATAGAAATATTACCTTGATACATTCCATCAAGAAAGGAGGATGCTCCTAATGTAGTTATTCACAACAATGCTAAGTACCCATTGGTCAAGCCATCCATCCCAAAAGGTGTGCATGTTACTACAGATATTCTGCCAAATTTTAAAAATCTTGCATTCACAGATCACGATTTGCAAAAATTTCATGTACTACTGATATCACGGTACATGACATATGTGCAACTGGTCAATGGGGGGCCTATTCAGTTGGTTACTATGGAGTGGTCTAGAGGACTGGAAAAATCGAGAATTTTTTCATTAATACATATGCCCCATTTGGTTGCACTATGGAATTCAATACAAGCATGAAGAAATTGTTATTCTACTTCCATGAAGGATGCTTATGGCTAGATAGCCATATTTCGATAGACGTCGACCTAATTTCTACCATCACTAGCCTTCCTAAGGCAGGGGTCTACCCAACGCCGTTCTTTGCAAGAAAGGAGCGGGATCCGGGCCTAGTCAGGAAGATGAAGGAGAAATATAACCTTGTACGAGATAAGAGGGGATTTTATATCGACTCTATCAATGATACCAGTGTTTGGTTCCCAACAAAAGGGCTCTCCAGCAAGCTGCTCAGAAAGATACGACCAAACCAGTGCATTGTTGGTACCATCGTTGCAACATGGCAGTGTGTTGTTGGAGTACAGATGAATTGGTCTACATATCTACTAAATGAACTGCTAGAAAAGTCCATTAACAACGGAGAAAAATGCAACCCATTTACTTATTTATGGATGTTAATTTTGATATCTTTTGTCGCGTGGGTCGAGCCACCATATTATTAGTGGATGGATGTGAATGTTCCATGTCAATGGGTGCGCTACGATAACTTGTAGTATAAGAAGAATAACTGTCACCGACAAACTGAAAACAACATTGAATTCTATTTACATGCTGATGCACTGAGGAATAACATTGGAAACCAATCTTGGATTTCCGCATACACTATCCAGTGGTACCGGAAAATGATCAATTTTTCTGCTGTACCTCGCCATATCTACTTGAAACCATGACAAGACCCCCAATGTGAATGGTTGACTAGGTTTTTTTGGTTGACAGAGGAATAAATTGAGATGATTATTCGAGACTGGCTCGAGGAATAGAAACAACCTATCGAAGATGACAAAATATCTATGGAGACTGACCTGTGACAGGACGAAACATCAGGAACTCAAGGAGGAGACCACTAGGAAGAAGAAATTCCACCCAATTTTCCCTATGAAAGTAATGAAGAATCTAGTGCAACATCGATGGATCCTGAACTGGGAGAAAAGATAAAAGCATTTGAAGAAACCAAGAAGAGTCACAAGAAACAAAAGGTTGTTAAAACCTCAACTGGTGGTGGCCTTACATATGATGATTATAATTTAATTGTTGATCAACTTGTGGATATTGCTAATGAAACACGCTAACAAATCGATGCCCAAAATACAGACTTGGTGGGAGGAATCATTGACTTAATGCAGACTCTCTACATTGTTGTAAAAGAAGTAAGGGTAGTAGTCATTCGGGACCCATTCCAGTGGAAATAACAAGAAGTTAATCCTTCTGAGGATCGCCCAGTTGAAGTACTGTTACCTCAAAATCATAGGAAGGTTCAAGTGTTTCCTAAAGCACTTGATTTGGGTGCACCAGAACATAACAAAATGATTAAGGGAATTGGTCATGTGAGCATTGACCTCTCTATGATACCTATGTTTCTATTGCACAACAGTTAACAGGATGCAATGGACAATATTATGGCAAGGGAGAAAACAACATATGAACAATTGAAGCATTCAAAGAATACTGTATCTTCTCTCAAGACAAAAGTGCAGGAAACAGACCAAAAGACACAACAATGGCATCAAGACAAGAAGATACTGGAACAAGGTGTCGCATTCGCCTACCATAAAATTCCAAAAGTGGGAGTTACACCTCAAATACTCCCAGAAGCTCAAGTCGTTCAGCTAGGGGAAGTGGCTTCCAACTTCCACCATCGCATTACAGAATTAGAAGCAAAATTGCTTCCTAGTATACCCCCTGAAGTACTAGAAGAGTGACGAAAGGAAGTAAGTGAAAATGTACAACAAATTCAGGAGGCTAACGAACTTTCTTCCAAGGCATATGTGCAGGTTTCTCATGTTTTGGAAGCCTTGATGGACGATGAGGTAATGGATCAAGTAACAAAGAAAATTCATACAGCAGAGGAAAATATGACTAGGTTAAGGAATTCATTGAAGACATTGTCACCGATCGAGAAAATGAGCAAGGATGTTGACTTGAAAAACTGACAGTGGTAGGTCACCAAACTATGAACACAACAAAAACGCTGAAATGAATGTGTCACAGAACTCCAGGATGAAGCAGAACAAGTCACATGGAACATCCACCCGGTACATGAGCAGGTGTGACAAGCGTTCGGGGCAACTAAAGTGGAAACTTTGGAACCTATTAGTTCCAAACTTGTGGAGAAAATTGTGAAAGTCAAAGAAGATATTCAGCGACAAGTAGAAGATGTAATAAAAATTTGTCAAGAGTTTCAGAATAAAATAAATGTGACAGATATTTCTGGATGAAGTGGCACGCGACAAGCCACAAGTGAGTAATATGGGCCTATTGGCCCTAGGACAGTGTATAAGAGTTTTGATCATAATTTTTGAAGAATTCGGTCGCAGTATGAACAAGGATGCGACAAAAAATGAGAGAGTAAGTCGAATCTAGGAATTCGACTAGTTTTTGAGAAGACACTAAATGTAAACGGTGAGTTAAGCTAGATAAGTAGTCCACTTTGGGTAATGGGAATGAATGTAAACTCAAAAGTTAGATCCTATATAAATGTAAATGGATTTCTTAGGTTAGTGAATAAACAGTTGAATGCTAGTTGAGTACTACTCGTCAGTTAGAAGAAGAGTCGTGAAAAAGTATATAACGTCATGTTCGGGTACACATGGTACTCCCAAAAGACCGAACACCTTGAGCAACCACTTCACACAAATAGATCACAGATCAACACACCGATGTTTGTCACGTGGTTAAAACCATCGAGAGGGAAATAGTCCATGGCCCCAGCCAAATAGCTACTTGGAGCAATTTATTATGCAAAAGAAAGAAAGTTACATGAGCTTCTCATAATCAATCAACTAGCCAAGGACCCTCTATGCTCTTTAAATAGAGATCATAGACCAATCGGGTGTTAAGCCACAAATCAATGGTAGGTATGATCTAAGAAAAGTTGAACCATTGGATCACTCTATGTCTAGAAAATATCATGACCATCGGATTAGAATATTTACAAATGCATACTAAAGAAACATACTTTTACCTAATGGATATATTACACAAGTTGATCGTAACTATCTCCTAAGTGTCTAAATATCCTAACATCCCCCCTTAAGAACAACTTGGGATAGGATTGAAGGATTTACAAAAGTGACACTATTAGGAGAAGGAAGGAGGAATTAGAGCCTATCTCCCCTTAAGGACACATTCCTGAACTCCTAACATAGATCGAAGTTTAGAAAACTTCGCTTTTGTAAGAGACTTGGTGAAGATGTCTGCAACTTGTTCACCTGTAGGGAAATAGAGCATTTCAAGAACACGATCATGAACAAGATTTCTGATGAAGTGCATATGTAGCTCAATGTGTTTGTTGCGTTGATGTAGAACTGGATCTTGGGCAAGTTTTATGGCACTTTGATTGTCACACCAAAGTGGAGTAGGCTGTTGTTGCTCGAATCCAAACTTTGAAAGGATCTGTTGAAGCCATAAAGCTTCCTGACTAGCATTAACTGCAGCTCGATATTCTACTTCTGCTGAAGAAAGAGAAAGAGCTTCTTTTTTCTTACAAGCCCAAGTGATAGGTCCAGATCCCAGACTGAAAACATAACCTGCAGTAGACTTTCGATCATCAGGATCATCGGCCCAATCTGAATCAGTGAAACCAACAAACAAAGGTTCCCCCCTATCCTATAATGAATCCCAAACTGAATTGTACCTCGAATATATCGAAGTATTCTTTTTGCTGCTTTCCAGTGACTTTCATGAGGAGTTTGCATATAACGGGAAACACAACCAATGGCAAAGGAAAGGCAAGGAAGAGAATGAGTCAAGTATAAGATACTACCAACAAGCTTATCATACAAGGTGACATCTACTTGAGGGGAAGTACAAGTGGCAGAAAGTTTGACTCCAGACTGGAAGGGAGAAGGGGCCGGTTTACAATCTTCCATGTGGAAGCGATGAAGAAGGCCACAAGCATAATTAGACTGGGAAAGAAAGATTCCTTCTTTGGTTTGCAAGACTTGGAGACCAAGAAAATAATGCAAATGTCCTAAGTCTGACATTTCAAAATTTTGCTTAAGACTGGATTTGACATGGGTTATAAGTTTAGGGTCACTACCAGTAAGGATAAGATCATCAACATAAGGAACAAGTATGAAGAGATAGTTTTCTACTTTCTTGGTGTAGACACTGGGGTCAGAATGGCATCTAGAAAAACCAGTGTCAACGAGAAAGCTATCCATCTTGGCATACCAAGCTCTAGGAGATTGCTTAAGGCCATATAAGGATTTCTTAAGGAGACAGGAAAGGCTAGAGTTATTGTGAACATATCTAGGAGGTTGTTCCATGTAACTTTTCTCCTGTAAATCACCATGTAAAAAGGCAGAATTGACATCCCTTTGATGGAATTCCCAGTTATGTAAGGCTACAAGGGAAAAACTAAGGCGGATGGAATTCATTTTTGCGACAGGAGCAAAGTTTTCATTATAGTCAATCCCTTCAACTTGGGAAAAACCTTTGGCAACTAACCTTGCCTTAAGTCTTTCAACACTTTCATCTGATGCATACTTAGTTCTGTAGACCCATCTACATCTGACAAGTTTTCTTCCTTTTGGAAGAGGAACAAGATCCCAAGTATCGTTCGCCATTAAGGAACGATATTCTTCATCCATCGCTGGATCCCAATCTGGATTTCCTGAAGCTTCTGCAAAATTTTCTGGATCATGATTCTCGGAAACTTGAGCCAAAATAGAAGAGGCTTGCTGAAACTGAGAACGTGTTCGATGTTGATCTCTAGGATCATTGGCAAGATCACCAACTGCTTCACATGTTGAATGGACCCATCGAGGAAGTATTGGAGATGGTGCAATTGGAGGAACATGAGCAGGAGGAGGTGGATTTTCATCCTCACTGTCATCATTAGAAATTGGAGTTGGAAACCTGTCAAGGAAGTTGGAAGAAAAAGAAAAAGGCACAATCGCCGAATCAGGCTCGCAGGACAAAGATGGTACACCCGCCAAGTTAGGCTTGCAGGCCAATAGATTTTCATCAAATTTAACATCTCTTCTAATGATTATATCATGAGAATGTGGCTGAATAAGTCTATAACCTTTTACATCTTTAGAATATCCAACAAATATGTACTTTTCACTTTTAGGCCGCAATGCTTTTCGTTTTTCATCCGGAAGGTGAGCCCATGTTTCACAACCAAACACACAGAAGTAACTTACATTTGGTTTAATTTTACTCCATGCTTCTTCTGGTGTTATACCTTGTAAAAATTTAGTGGGTGTGCGATTAACTATGTAATTTGCACAATTTATGGCCTCAGCCCAATATTGAAGACTTAGTCCCTTAGATTGGATCATACAATTAGTCATTTCTTTTAAAGTGTGGTTCTTCCATTCAACTACACCATTTTGTTGTGGTGTATATGGAACAGTGTGTTGTTGTTGGATTCCTTGTTCAGTGCAGAAAGTAGTGAACTTGTTGTTAACATATTCTCCTCCATTGTCAGATCTTAAGTTAATAATTTGATGACCAGATTGTTTTTCAACAAGGGCCTTGTAGGCCAAGAACATGTTAAATACTTCGCTCTTAAATTTTAGGAAGTAAACCCAAGTGCGTCTGGAGTAGTCATCAATGAAAGTTAATAAATATTTGAAACCAGAAAAGGAAGTAGACGGAAGAGGACCACACAAGTCACTATGCACAAGCTCCAAGGGAACCGAGGCGTGCCAAGAGGCACGTTTGTCAAAACTGTCCCGATGATTATTTTTGAGTACACAACCGGAACAAACACCATCCTTGCAAGATACCATCGGAAGACCAATCACCATATTGTCTTTACATAGTTGTTGCAATGAGCGATAATTTAAGTGACCAAATCGCTCATGCCAAAGTTTGCTCAAGTTATCACTATGAGCAACAAAAACTAAAGGAAAAGGTGATGACCCAAAGTTGTTAAATTTGTACAACCTGGTAATATCATCAATAGTTCCAGTAGCAAGGACATTTTGAGGATTTTTAAAAACCTTGATTACAACTTGGTGAGGTGTAAACGTCACAGTTTTACCCCCACCTGAATGAGTAATTTGATAGACTGATAACAAATTGCAGGAAATTTTTGGAACACATAGTACATCACTGAAATGATCAATTTCTACTAGAACTATTCCAGATCCTACAACACTTATAGATCTATTATCACCAACAAATATTTGTTTGGTGTTACATTCATGCATAGTATAAAATATGGCTTGATCCTTAGCCATATGATAAGATGCTCCAGAATCAATAAATCATTCATTTGAAGTAGAAGAAGAAGATGCAGTATAAGAGTAACCAGAAGCACAAAGTGCATGTCCATGAGAGTTAGATTCTGAAGACGAATCTAGGCTGATGTGGTGCTTCTTCATTGCTGCTTCCAAGGTTGCCATCTTCTTAAAACACTTAGATTCATCATGATTATATTTCCCACAAAAATTGCAATGACGCTCAATATTCTTTCCTTTTGGCTTGGATCCTTTGTCATTTTTTAAAGAAGGAGCTGACTGAGAGGGTCTGTGACCCTTGTTGTTTGGCTTATTGTTGCGAAAATTTTGTTTCTTTGGAGGCTTGGACTTTTCTTTCTGTTCGGACAATAAGGCTTTCCCATATGTATCTACATTGTTAATTATTCTAAGATGAATGAGCTTATATTGCTCTCTAATTAAGGAATCACAAAAGGATTCAAGACTAGGCTCTTGAAAGCTAGCTGCAGTTAATGATTTTTTCATGGAGTAGAATGTAGATACAAAAATAAAATATGCAGTTTCAAGTTTGGAAAGAATATGATAAATACATTGTGTGTCTGCTTTCTTAATCTTGCATTCTACACATAATAGTCTAAGAGTTTTATACTTAGATAAATAGTCTTGAATGCATGAAAAATCATTTGGATCCAAGGAAATCAACTCATTCTCAAGTTGGTGACCCTGAATTTCATTGTGTTTACCAAACATAGATTCCAACTTTTCCCAAGCTATATTAGGTTCATCAATTCCAAATATGTGGAATCGCAAATCAGTAGAGATTGACATCCAAATCAATCCACGAGCTTCTTCACATCTATTTTTCCATTTAATTTTCTTATTATCATCAGTGGGTTTTGTTTCTTTCCCTGAGGTTATTCTAAAAAGTCCCATATTTCACAGAACATCTTCCATACGAGATTTCCATGAGAAATAGTTAGAACTTGTAAGTATAATATCACAAAGGGCGGCCATACTGTAAAATAATGGCTGAAAAAACATAAAGTAACTGTCTGGATGCAAAGAGCTCGAAAAAATATGCGATTTAAAAAAAACAGCACTAAAAACTGATTCTGGATGATGAAGTTATGCTTGATCAAAGAAAATGTTGAAGATGTCCCCAATAGTGACGTGGTAGATATTAACTTGACCAACTAAAAAAAAGAACCTCCCTCTTCTCAAGATCAACTTTTGACAATCACTTTACAATAAAGTTGTTTTTAAGTGAATCACTTTTTGTAGAATAAGTGATGTTCACTTTTACAATAATGTTACTTTTAAATAGTGCGGCAATAAATTAAAAGACTTAAGTGACTCACTTTTTATTTTATTTTATTTATGTAAGATGCACTTTTACAATAAAATAACTTAAAAATAGAAATTGTATGCACTAAAAAATAGCTTAATAAGACTTGAACTCAAGGCTTATTAAGGGATAAAGCAACTTTGGACCAAGTGAGCTAAGTCTAAAAGGTACGTAAAAGAATGGAAAGATGAAGGTTTTTTTTTTTTTTACTCTTCTCTCTCGTTCTCCTTGCTTGCTTTTTTTTTCCTACAAATCACAAAAAAACAAAAACAATTTTTTTTTCCACACAATGGGGTTAAATCTTAGTTAGCTTACCTGGAAAGTCTACATTTTCAAGTTTTTTCGTTGTTTCTGATTTGTCGTGATTGCACAAGGTGCGCGGCAAAGAGCATACGTAGCCAAGAAGACAAGAAAAAAAATTTCCCTTACTATTTCTGATTCGCCGCGATCGCGCAAGGTGCACGGCAAAGAGCATATGCAGCCATGGAAGGAAACAGTCCGAGACTAAAACAGTAATGATCTAATATTAAAACTGATAAAATATGAGAGATTTAAAAAAAAAAAAACAAATCCGTCACTGTAACATTATATCTTCAGATTTGCCGAAATGGGTGTTTCTGGAACAAACGAAAATAGTTTTCGATGAAATGAAAACTATTTCCAAATGGAAACAGCACTTCAGACATAATGGAACAACTCCCATAGGCCACAAATGCACAAAAAATCTAGAACCAGAAACCCTTTCAAAGTTTCGACAACACCGGTTCCATATCTTGATCAAAACCGAAAGCGGCTCTTCATATACGCTCTGATACCATGTTCGGGTACACAGGGTACTCCCAAACCGAACACCTTGAGCAACCGCTTCACAAAAATAGATCACAGATCAACACACTGATGTTTTTCACGTGGTTAAGACCCTCAAGAGGGAAACAGTCCACGGCCCCAGCCAAATAGCTACTTGGAGCAATTTATTATGCAAAAGAAAGAAAGTTACATGAGCTTCTCATAATCTATCAACTAGCCAAGGACCCTCTATGCTCTTTAAATAGAGATCATAGACCAATCGGGTGTTAAGCCACAGATAAATGCTAGGTATGATCTAAGAGAAGTTTAACCATCAGATCACTCTATGTCTAGAACATATCATGATCGTCGGATTAGAATATTTACAAATGCATACTAAAGAAACACACTTTAACCTAACAGATATATTACACAAGTTGATCTTAACTAACTCCTAAGTGTCTAAATATCCTAACAGCTCAATCCATAAGTTGTGTGCATGGATATGAAACAAGTAGAGATGTAATGAATGACATGTAATGAATGCAACATAATGTAATCAAAGGGACCTAATATATTGTAAGGATATTTTGAGATATGTCTGCAGGTTGTGTGCACAGACCAAAAGCGTTCAAAACATGACTTATGCTAGATGAAGAACACTTTTGTGGTTTTATCCCATATGGGTTTCCACGTTAAACCTATGTGTTTATGATGTCTTTTCTATCGTGTCTTATTATTTGTGAGTTTTTTGCAGCTGACATTACTAGTAATAATGTGGAATGTTGATAATGAAACTATGGTAGACATGATTTAGGTCGGTATATTTGATATGTCGTGTTATCTCGCAACGATTGTTCATCTATTCTCTTTAGTTGAGTAGTATGTTTAACATTTCCATGGAAATATCCCCTTCTATAACTACATAAGTATGGTTCTTTCATTCCCCATGGGTATCTCAGGCGAGACCTCACTTGCGTTGTAGGTGTTTCCAAAAGAGCTATACCTTTTTTGGTCAGTGCCTTGAGTTTTGTTGGTCAGGCTTGGATACTGAACCTGGGTTACTGGAATCGAGGCCCATGAAGAGTTTGGAGGAAATTGGGACTGTATTTAATTTAATATTCAAGACTTTGGTTATGATAAAAAACTTTATGAGATAGATTCTTACAATGAATATGAAGAAGAATCCATAGTATTCACATAAGTAGGAAGAAAAAAAATAGTATCACTTTCTAAACATAGAGGAACCAAAGAAACCAACAAGACAAGGCTCCAAATCACCATCTAGTAGCCAAAAGGAGAAACATATACGATAGGTTCAAAAACAAGAGAAAAATACCAAACCCAAGTGGTATTAATGTGTGTCTTTGATACCGTTTTCTTCACAATGAGTAGAATTGTGAACTATCCTTAGACATCGAACTTACTTGGATCTTCTATTTACTAAAATGAAGAATTACATATCTTTGAGATTATTTTCTCTAATTTGCTATCTCTAATACTTGATGATGATAAATGAGGTCCATGGCATTCTTATATAATTACAAAGAGCTATAATGAAGCTTCCCAAAGTGAATATTATTATTGTAACCACTCAACACTATTCATTACTTTTGCTATAGCCACTAGGTTATATTCATGGATAACCTTTGGTTAGCTAGTGATGGACTAGAGATGGATCATGTTCTTTGATTGGTAGACCTTATATGGATGCATATGTGGATTTATTCTATTAATTGTTGGGAGACCTTGACAACTTAGTGAATTTTTCATGATGCCTACATGGAGGTTGAGTTGCTTGCTTAGAGGATATCTTTCTTTATATGAGGAGTATTGGGAATTTTGGAGGAGGATGTTGAGACCTACATGGCATGGGTACACTTGGTTTCTTTGATGTAGACTTGTACTTGAGTCAAGGAATATTGGGTTAAGGGAGTGATCATTTAGGTGGAGTGGACCCAGAGGAGCACATGGTTTATGAGATGCATTGGATCCTTGGAGCCCTTGAGGATGAGCATTGGACCTTGCTTAAGGAGTATCCATTACTTGGAGCCTTGCTTATTGATCATGGAGATTAACATGTGTCCTTTTAGAATGCAGTACTTCACGTGTGTGAGATTACTTATTAGAGATAGGTTTCTTATAAGGGTTGATGCCCACTTTATATTGTTTTCCTACCTTACCTCTCATAAAAATAGATGAAGGAGAGAGTCCTTTCATTCATTGGTCATTAATCATCTTGTGTTAAAGATGTGAGGAGAGTAATGAGCTAGTATATCTCTCTCTCTCGTGGAACATTCATTATCATCTCTCTTTGTCTTGAGTGTTAGGATTATTCGAGAAGTTTGTTGGTTGTTCTAGAGTTTGGGTTTCACCCTAAGGATGAACATAAGCTAGGATTTACCCTAGAGTATATTGATTGAGGAGGAGGACAGAAGGAGACATATTGGACATTGGTGGGAGAGAAGTGTTTAATCCAAGGAGGACTTACTTTTGTTGATGCTTGCTTGTTGGAGATATTTTTATTGGATTTGGTTTTCTTGGTTCACCCTAGATAGGGTTTCAGAATAGGTAAAATTTTAAGGATCCATACTTATCTTAAAGTGTAGAAACTTTGATAAAGATTACTAATTTTTAACATGATAACCATAAATTGTTTGATGAAATTTTTGTAAAAATATTCAAATTTCTAAGGAATTTATATTGTTTCTAAAAACTTTTGGTGATTGTTAGAGTGAAATAATTTTATCATATTATCCTATTGAATTTGGGTGAATCATTTTAGAAAAAATGGAAATTGGTGAATCATTTTTTGTAAAAGAACATGGAAAAGTAGCCCATTGGAAAGAAAAATTCTCCTTAAATTTTCTTTGTTTTGGGGATCTAGAGGAGTTGTACTAGCATGTGATAAGTTGTGAATATGCACATGTACTTCATTTATATCATATATAAAAAGTGTTTGACTATCTAAAATTGTCTAATTGCATATTTGATTTTCATATTGCATTGTGTTGGGCTTTTTACCCCTGCGACCCAGGTTCAACCCCCTCTCTTTGGTCAGCGCAACAAAGCCCAAGATGTCGGTCAGATGGAGTAGATCCCAACCAATAGAACTTGCAACATAGATGTCATCTCACCCAAGATATCTCAGTTCTTATGGGTAACTTCCAGAACCATGTTTTTGCAATTTGTGTGGGAGGATGTTTAAGTCCTTGGCCCTGCACCGAGGTTTCCAACAAAGACTGGGAAGGTGGGTTGGTGGTTTGCAATTTATATATCAACATTGAGGTATTAATTTCCCTTATTTATGCAATCTTACACAAATTCACATTGAACAGTCATCAAATATATATTCATTACTTGACATACAACATTCATACAATCATCTCTTTAAAGCACAATACCCAATCAATCATTTAATACAGTAAATATGCACTTGTCTAAGCTACTCAACATTCATGAATACACACAACATGTAACGTGGAAACCCATCCGGGAAAAAACCACAAGGTGCTCTTCATTTGGCTTCGGAATGAGAAAATAGATGCACCTTTGTCTGTACATAAAGCTACAGAATCTGTTCAACATTTTCTCTTCTATCTCCATAGAATTCTTTCACTCTCATGCTATCTGTTCGTCTCTATATTCATCACTCTACTCTACTTCTACTCAACGATCCGCACATAGCCTAGATCGACTCGACCTTCTCTATTTGTCTGTGCACTCAGCTGTATATCCACTACTGTGATGCACTCAGTGATCCATAGTTACCTACTCAAAACTGTTGCATCCTCTACTCTGCTCAAAAAATGTCTAAACAAGAACTAGATAATAGGATAACTGATTGATTGGCTAACCCACTTGCAGCTTGGGTTTCTTCTTTTATAGCCTTATTATAGACTCAATATATTCCCATACATTCTTGTTACATAATCAATCATGACTTGATACAGACTCAACTACATTCGCTATCTCACCCAACTTACTAGCTTCAGCCCATAAGTTGTCTTTCCTATTCTAGCAAAATACGACCAAAGAGGTGTTATTTTCCTGACTTACAAAAATGCCTTTATTCGTGTGGTTTATGCCAGCTCTAGATAAGCTCATATCATGATCTCTAAGGGTTGTTGCTTCTCCACATCATGCCTTACTATCACTTTCTGGTCGTTACCTTATCTACACGCCGGCTTTCGCGAATATTCTACCATGTCATCATATCTCTTGCTTTGTCCTTCCGTCGTAGCTTACAAAACTGGCATAGATTCCTCATCCCACACCTTCTCTTTTCCTTTCTCCTTTTCTTCCATCTTCTGTCATAGCATCCTTCCCTTTTTCCTTAATGTTGTTTACTATGGCGCAGCTCCTTCTTCTTCTTCCTTGTACTCTTTTTCCCTTACTTAGGAAGAATTCCATACGAATTCTTTCCTTCTATACCAGGCCCAACAGGCCCCCAACACTCACCTATGGCTCGTCCCGAGCCACGCGAGCTACTGCTCCATAAAATGACTTGCGCGAATTTTTGTCTGAAAATTCTCCACGATTTTTAGCAGCTTCTCTTTTTCTGCGCGCACTTCTTCTTCAACTTTATGTATGTTCTCCACTAGGTTGAAACTGACATGTTTCGGCATATTACTTTCTGCTGAGGCTGCTGTGTCACACACTTTCTGGTGCACAGGTTGAATTATCCCTATGACCCTTTCTTCTTCTGATTGTAACTCCTCTATCTTTTCCTCCCGTTGCTGCCATTGTGCACGTAGCGCAGTGGTTCACCGTTGTAGGTTATGCATTGCTGCGATTTTGACCTTTTTCTACTCCAAGGGTAGCTTCTTTATCTCATTCCATATCTGCGCGATATTTTCTTCTAGCATAGTGTGGTCACTTGCAATCTTCTGTGATTGCTCATCATCCATTAAGGTTTCCCAAGTATGGGAAAATTGGTCGACCGCCTGAGCACATGCTTGTCTAGAATTTTCTATTTCATTTGCAGACTCTGTAGTCGTGTCTCTTCTTTGTGCCTATACTTCTGGAGGCGTGTTGTGTGTCCTTTGCTCCTCTAACTGCACTATTTGTTTCCTAAGGTCTATCACTAATTCTGCCAAATGAGCTATTTTGACATTCAGGGCCATTTCTAGTGTTATTCCTTCATTCTCCAAGCTGCTACAGGCCAAAGTGACTACTTCACTAATTCTCCTATAGTTACCATCCGCCTCTAGTTTCCTTTGTTCAACCTCTTGAATTTCACTTTTCAGTCTCCTGAGATCTTGATGTGCAACCTTGACCTGTGTAGCAAGGTGATGCTCTCGCAGCCATATTTCGGTAGTAACAACATTCTGGACAACATACACTTCATTCATATGCATATATGAAAAATATATAATGAGTTTGTGAGCATCCTGAAAATCAATATTAGATTCCGAGGTTCCACACTTAACAACAGCTTTAGGGACCTGTACCGTTATTGGCAGGGTTGGCACAAAGGCCACAGTTTGCTCCATTCGTTATGTTTCGGATGGGGCTCAGGAGTCTGTTGTTTTACTTGGACCATCGACAAAGATCTTAACTTCTTCCACTTCTTTACAGAGAACCTTAAGGAGGTCAGTGACTGTACCTTAAAGTTCCTATTTTCATTCCTCTATCGACTTGAAACTAGATTACATGGCGTTGGTGATTGCGTCAGTCATCAGTTGCATATCATCACTATCCAAGCTAACAGTGTGGGTAGTTCGGTCGGTTTTCATCTTATTCTTTAGTCTGCTTGGAGGCACTTGCTGTTTTTGAGGTTCCTCCTCCTCAACTTGTTCTGCTTGAGGATCCCCCCCGTCAACTGGTTCTGCATGAGGATCCCCCCCGTCAACTGGTTCTGCATGAGGTTCCCCCTCATCATGGTCGGATTCTAGGTCTATGGATGGTGAGGGGTTGTGAATTTCATCAGTCTTCTGACTCCCCATGTGGTCTTCTTCTTCACTTTCCTCCTCTTGTTATTCTGCGTGATCTTGTTGTTGGATTTGTTCTTTAGGCACTGGTACATGCCACTCTTTCAGCCATCGATCAATAATTTCTTGGACCTCTTCCTTAGTTATGATAAAGTTAGATGGTATCTTCAGCTATTGTCGTGGCTGTAGGTAAACATTGTGGGGACCCACTTCAAACTTAATGATGGAACGAAACTGTTGGACGTGACAATGTCTATCCATGACATGCTTCGTACTTGATGATGTATAGCCTTTGTATGCATAAAAAAATCAATATTTATCTCCTGCTATCGTTACGGGTGTTCCTTCTGGAACCAGAGGTTCTGGTACCTTGCCCCTTGACAGGGAACTTCGAGGTTAACACCTTGGTAGTATTGTGGTTCAGACCATGCAATGAATGAGATTAAAATTAACAGTTAGGAGTAGTGGAACACCCGGCCCTTTTCTTACGCATCGGTGGCATATTGAATAATCTCCTTCAACAGGAATTGACACTAGTTGATTTGGAATCCTCGCATGCAGACGTCTGCAAGCGCAATTTCTCCCGCTGTACATTGGTCTGGATGCATTTTGTGGAATAACTTGGATGTTAATACTTTTAATGCAAAGATAATAGTGGGGTTATTAATGGTATGAATCACAAACCCTCGTTTACTTCTTTTTACATTGAACTTTTCCTTCATTTGCTTAGCTATATCTGCCTCTTGATCCTTCTTGAGAAGTGGGGTTAGGTCTATTCCAGAATATGGTAGGATTTTGATGGAAGCAATGATCTCAACGGTCACGAGTATGGGTTTTCCTAGACAGAGAACCCTATCATGGAAAATTAGCAGTATCTCCTTAACACAGGTGTTAATTTGGGTACCGCTCCCAAAATGTGGCATGTATAAAGACGATAATATGCCAAACTTCTCTAGCTTTGCATCCTATTCCTGTATAACATACCTATGAGGTGCCTCTAGTGTGTCTTGCACAATATCTGTATATCATTCGTGATCTAAGGCTAGTTGTGTCTTAGTGTCATGGTCACCGTAAAATAGCCTTTGCACTATGGGTAAAATATCTTTTACTACTTTCACACCCTTTGGTACTGACGACACTAGTAGTGGTGCCTTTCCTTTCTTCGGGATTCAAACTTTGGGTGCATTCCTGCATCGGGGTGGGACATATGGCGGCAATAAATTCCTTGTCTCAAAATCATTTGCCGGTGGGGCTACCTCCAGGGGTGTTACTGCTTTTCCCTTCCGCTTCCTAGTGCTAGTGCGATGTGCCTGCGGAGGCAATGGTGGACTTGGTGTGTCTTTCCAGATTGGTTTAGTGGCCTTTGACTTGACTCCAGAGGTGGTTTGCTTATCAGCAGGGCCCATTGGTGGTGGGATATATCCAACAACATCTTCCATTATTGGGGTGGGAAATACAAGCTCAGATTCAACTGTGCTTGTGCTCGAGACAGAGACGACCATACTATAACCTCACTAGTTCATTGCTCATAGTTTTTCACAATAATAGTGTTTTTTTCTCGGTATGCCAGGATCAGATTCATGGAAATGAAGCTTGATAAATACCATAACCAATGGTATACATACTGAGTATAATTTAAATTTTCCAAAAGGAATCCATCCTTTTTTCTGCATGGGAGTACCCCATCTCTTAAATCAAATATTTTTTCATTACCACCCTACTCCTATCACTGAATTAGTAGTTATTGTTAAGTAGCAGGCTGGTACACAAAAATATCGCTGTTAGTTTTTTTATGTCCTTTCTAACAGGGTGCCGTGTATTTTCACATGTGTGATCTCTTTCCACTTCGCACATCCCTTCTGACACATGGATATTATGACGACTTGGTCACTATCTATAGGATATGTCATGATTTTATACCATGTCGCATAGTTATGATGCATTTATGGAGGTCTTTGTCCGCAATTGTTATCTCCGCAAATATTTTTTCTTTAGTAGGTGTAGCGCAGCATCAACTGTGGGATGTTCGCTTGTAAATTCAAAGGCCTGGGGAAATTTTAGAGTTAAAATTTCCCACTCAACCATTCCTTGGTGTAGTTCCTCTGATGTGTACCAACCTCTTGGTAACATTTCCAAGGTGTGGATGAATTAGTGAACCCATTCCTGTCGCAGAGATGCTTTCCAAGACATGCAACAATACTCAATATGTTTTCTAGGATATGACAATCCTATGTATTTTTTATTAGCATAGTTGATCTCATCTCCATCAGTCTTCCATATTGCAGCCATTTGGAGATGGAATTTTTATGTGTACCCCACCATCTTGCGGGCGTATATTTCAGTACATAGTCTAGAGTGGACAGTCGTTATGATTATGTGACCTTTGCTTCAAATTCTTCCAAGAAGGATGCAAGGTTAGGAAATCCTTCATATGCAGGAAGTGCGCTTGCTTCGACTCCTACTCTGTGAACAAATTTTGCAATTCTCGTACACCTGCACATGGATACTTCATGCAGCTTGTTCTACCAATTTTCTAGGGCTTTGCCTGAGTCGGACATGCACAAGCTTACACTATGCCAACTCAAGTTTCCATCAGCTGTGGGGTTAATATAATCTTCCTTCAAAGACATAATGTTATATAGTTGGTCCAAATAATTGTCTTTCCCTTCGCTATGCACATGCTCAACATATCGCTTCCCTTCAAGGGGGTCAATGGGTGTAACCACTCTCATTTCAGAATCTTCGAAAGACAAGATCCTTTCCTTTAAGTTTATGATAGTTTGGTTGTTGATCGCCCAATCAATCCCTAGAAGCGCATGATAGGGGTTTGTGTCGTCAACAATGTCAATGACCTCGAAGTTGGCATATGTTCTCAAGCCTTTGACGTCCACGGGTACTTGGGATAGTCTACCAATTGGTAGCACCTTCGACTGGATTGAAAGCCATAGTTGAATAGGATACCAGTCTAGTCATGACCTGTTCATGCTTTCCCATGTTTGTCTTTTCAATATATGGCCTTCTAAGCCCAAGTCGAGTATGATATAGTTTATATCATAATCTCCTACCTGCAGAGTCATTCACAATTCTTAGCATGTCTTTCGTTTGATTCCAACTTGATTGAATCTTCTTTTAGGGCACATATCTGATGTGTTGTCTTCTATGAGTGTTGTCAACTTTGCGACATCATCTTTGTCATGGATTAGTGCTAAACAAGTTTTGAAAAAGTCCTTGAGCTTACTAACCTTTTTAGTGGGAAGCCTTATGACTAGTTGTTCAAATATTTCAGGCATAGCTCTCACTTGTCCTGACGTCGATGATAGATTAGTATCAACAAAGTCTTGTCGCACCTCCAAGAATATTTCCTTCTCCTGTTGGACATCTAATGGAGCATTCTTTTGCACCACAGGTCACACCTACGGTTGTCCTTGTGGTGTATTTTGGTCTGCTCCTGTCGTAGCACCTACTCTTGTGACTACAACAAGGTTGGGTTGTCTTGGCTCGACAAAAATCATTTGAATATTTAGATTGGGGTTTGGATTCATATTATGCGTTGGTTTGGAGTTAACGACAGTTATAGCATGCCATTTCACAATGAGTTGCGGACACTGTTCAACAGTGTGATCAAATGCTTTACAATATGTACAATTTTTTGCAGGACTTTGACAATCTTAGTAAAAGTGTCATGGATTCTCACAATTATAACACACAAATTGTCCTCTTCCTCGACCAAATCCTCCTCCTTGTTGTTGTCCTCAGCCTCTAAAGTTCCCACCCCCCCTTTGTGGAGGGTATTTTCGTTAATGAGGATACTAGTTTGGCTGGTATTATGGCTAAGGATATTGTTGTTGTTCAAACTGTGCAGGTTGATACTGAGACTGTGCTCGCACAACTTTCATTTGTTCCTCATTCTTCATTAGGTAGGTATTCATTGTTTTCTCTTGGAGCAGCTGGAAGGCTCTGCAATCCTTTTCATCATGCCCTACCGATCTACAAAATTTACAATACAGACTAGTAGGTGCACTTACAATCTTTTGCAAGTACAGACATTCTTTGGACTTGTGACCTCTAGTCTGGCATACTCTGCACCAAGGCATTCCTTGGGTGTTTAATGGGTTTGGCGCACCTGTTGCAACATAATTCACTAGCGCCAGGAAGTTATCCTTATGGTGTCCATTTGTTATGCACCTGGTACACCACAGTTCATCCTGAAATTCCTTACTTCTTTTGATGTCCTGAAGCTTCACTGTAAGATTGCCAGCTGTGACTGAATTTGCATCATGCCTGAACGAGTGTCTCCAAATAGCGAGGCTTCTAACTTCATATCTATCTCTAGAGCCTCTATCTATAACACTAGTTTCTATTGCATCAACGGTTTTCAGATGTGTGGCAACAAGGAAGCAATGAACCATTCCTTGTGTTGCACATCTGACATTTAAAAACTGACCTTGGCCATTAACGTCTTAAATCTCTGGTCAAAATCCCAAACAGAATCTGTCGGTAGCTGCTTGATCTCCTGATCTCAGTGATGCATTGTGACTTGGACTTTAGTTTCCTAAATTCATCAATTAACCCAATTCTAATCTCATTGAGTGTCTTTGGGACCACTCCCATTGGTACTATGGAGAACTTCATATACCAGTCTAGCGCATGACCCTGTAGAGTCGTAATCATCTTCTCTTTATTGATTTTTCTTGTCCTGGATCTGTCATATAGTATAGATGGCGTCACACAGGAACCAATGTTGCTCTCGGTCTTCCATCCCATTCCCATTGAATATTGAGAGCTTAATGTCAATTCCAGCCATTAGGTTGATCGATACTGTATTAACTGCTGGTACAGTATGCACAAAATGTGGGCTAGTCGGACTTCATTGTCTGCTATTTATAGTGTTAGTACTACTCATATTTACATAAATACTTGGATATTTCTATGGTGATCATACATATGATATTGTAGGCGAGTTGAGTATACGTTCTAGTTCTGGAGCTTCACTCGACTGCTCAGATTATTTGTCTCCCTCTGAGATTGGTTGATACTCCTCTTCCTCGTCACACGAGCCTTCATCTAGGTACAATGTAAACTCATATCCTTCCACTTCTTGCTCTGTGTTGCAACTGGCATGTCATCATATCTCTTGCTTTGTCCTTTCATCATAGCTTACAAAACTGACACAGCTTCCTCGTCCCGCGCCTTCTCTTTTCCTTTCTCCTTTTCTTCCCTCTTTTGTCGCAGCATCATTACCTTTTTCCTTGATGTTGTTTACTATGTCACGGCTCCTTCTTATTCCTTGTACTCTTTTTGGGCCTTGCTTTGGAATAATTCCATATGAATTCTTCGCTTCTATCTCGGGCCCAACACATTGTGTTCTTGATTAAGTAAATTCCAAGACTTTTTGTTCTTGTTAATTTCACATAAGGATGTACGTGTGAAGTGATTTGACACATATTTTGATGATAATATAGCATAGGTTTTTTTGTAAATATGGTGTAATTAAAGTGACTTGATATTTGGCTTATGCTTGGAAAAGTATGTCTTAAGGACTGGAACTCGTTGGAATTTATTTGGTATCTTTTTGTCTTGGGATGTCTAGTACCTTGGGTTGAAGTGAGATGAAATATTGTTTGTTGTTTGTTGATGTAAATTAATATTTAATATCAACCCTAAGGATGAAGTTTGCAAGGACTAGATTTGCGAAACCTCTTTATGGGGTGAGTTTTTTAAATTTGTAATTGAAGTAATAAAGAAGGAAAATTCTATATGGTATCAAAGCTATATTGCTTAAAACACTTTTTTGGTGAAGAGGTGATTGGTATTTCAATTGTATTGTACCTGAGACTATTTCTTGACATTATTGAGGTTGTTGGGTGTGAAATCATAATTTTCTTAAGAGAAGTGATTAAACCCTAGAAGGGATAATCTACTCATTTGTTTCTATTTTTCCCTTTGATGTGTGCTTAAGCTTTGCATGATGTTGACTCTTAGTCTTAGAGTGTGTGACAAGTTCGATGGTGCTTCCAATTTCATACCTTGGTATCTCATTAAATAAATGATTACGAAGGAAGCTAAGATTTCGGATCTTGTTAAGAAAGTTACAGTTTCCCCTGTTGATCCAATGAAGTTGGTTTCCCATAACAAGAAGGAAGGAAAGACAAAGAAAAATATTCACAATTTAGTGAGGGATCACATCATCCTTGACATTGCAAAGAATACAATTGGTAAGGATATGCTTGACACTTTGAATGGTTTATTTCATAGTACTTGGGTCCTTGATAGATATTCTAGAGGAACAAGATTTTATGTGGTCTGCATGAGTAAGATAGTGATGGTGGCTACCTTATCAATGTCACGAAGTTGAAGGATCAACTGGATTCCATATGGATGAATATGGAGGATAAGGAGTTGGTGTCCATTGGTTTGAATGAAATTGCCACACCTTGGATGCATTTTTCCAATGGTGTTTGTGCTTGTGAGACCTTGTTGAATTTTTTGAATCTTTGGTTTAACCTTGTGCATGAACATGTCAAGTTATAAACCTAATTAGTTTAGAAAAGGAAGTATAAGAAGAATCCCTCATTGGAATACAAAGAAAGGAAGTGGGAAAGGGAACAAAAAGGGTAAAAAGGAAGATCCAAGCTTAGGAAATAATGACTTGTGTAAGGTGAAACATTTTAGGTGTCACCAAAGAGGACATTATACACACCAATGTCTATAAAAGAACATTAAGGCTAAACATATTGCAGTAGGTAATGTAGTAGGGGTGGATGATGAATCGTTTCAACTTGATACTTACTTATTTATAGTCTATTGTTTATATTCTAATATTTGTGTCAAGTTTTGGATGGTATGTAGACAATGGGGCATTTAGACATATGACTTGTGATGGTACACTCTTCAACAAGATTCACTTGAGAAAGAGGGGGGATTGAATACAGAGTTGGTTGATGATGCTACTTATCTTATGTAAGGATTGGGATTTGTTTCCTTTTGAATGGAATCAAGTGATTTTCTTGAGTTGAACCATAATGTTCTTAAATTGAATGATGTTTTGTTAGTTTATGGGTTGAATAAAAATCATCTTTAGGTTTCTTGTTTGGTAGAGCTTCAATTTCAAGTTACAATTGAAGGATAGTGTTGCACTATCAATTATCATCAGTATAGCTTGTATGAGGATTTTGGATAGAGTTGTGTTAGATGGCATCTTTAAAGGTTGATTGATGATCCTATGGAAGTTGTACACTCCAGTGGAAATCTAGATGGCCCTTCTAGATTTGAGGTGGCATATGTAGAGAATGCATGCAAGACGACATGAAGACAAATTTAAAACCTTTTTTGGGGAATTAGTGATTGATTTCAATATTGTAGCTTATGGGAGTGTTTCAAAGTACAAGAACATGGTTGTTGGATTCTCTTAGAAAGAAGAATTTGACCTTGTTGAGGTTGATACTTCAACCATTAGAGGTTTTGAGCTGCATGTGAGGGATTCACATTATCAGAGTTTATTGATATCCTTTCATAGATTGTTACCTATACAATGATCTTGGTGTTTCATGATGGATGAAATTTGTGTAGTTGGATATCTTTGTGATTTTCAGAACTAATTTAATTGACTTGGTCTTGCATGAAGATGTTGTTATCTTTGTAGGATGTCTTGAGAAATTCATTATATGGTGTTTAGATATTTTGGCATGTGATGTTGACTTTAGGGATATTAGAGTTTTGTAGGTTGTTTATTATATAGGGTTATTTTACTTTAGATACATAGGTCGACATTCTTTGGATATTTAAGATATTATGATCGCATCGTATACAATTAGATGTAGCGATACTTCCAAAACTTACATGATATATATTTTAGCACAATGGAATAATGTACTAAGTCAAGATGTGAAATTTGATGAAGGTGTAAGATATTATAGTTCACATGACTCTCCCCTAGTGATTCAGGGGATCAGAGATAGGTTATAATTGAGTCAGATGCAAGAGTGGATGAGGTAATATTAGGGATGGATATGTTCGTACCCATGACTTCAGTTCATAGGAAGTCAAGATGGATTACCTAGACATTATAAGATGCACAAGAGCATGTAGAAATGTGTATAAATTCAATGAGGATGAGTATACCTCCTAGGAGATATGGTACTTATATTGCATTAGTCTCTTCCATTTGTGAGATTTACATTAGTCATGAGGAGGTGGCGCATGATGCCATGATGGAGGAGTGTGATGGTCGACTGATTGTTCCTTTGAAGGATCCGATGGTTGATTCCATGACTATAGTAGGTATACATTTGTAGATGGTAGGTTTGAGTGTGTTATAGAGGGAGTAGATTAGTGTTGGTGAAAACAAATTCCTCTTAAAATATTGTTGGATTTCAAGGTTACTCTGAAATGTTTTACACCATGTTTGAGGGTGATTCATGTTATGTAGGATGCATGGTGTATGGCCGACCCTTGGTTTTTCCATGATGGAAATGCACATACACGTATGTGTGTGTGTGTGTGTGTGCGTGCGTGTGCGTGTGCGTGGGGGGGGGGGGGGGGGGGGGGCACGTGCTCATGTATGTATGTATGCATATGTATACATTTAAGTATGTGTGTATGCATGCATAATGATGACAATGTAATGGCCCAAGACCTAGGGGGTTAACATGCCACCCCTTCAAATAAGCATTTGATCAACATATGATTCACTTCCCTTGATTCTATATGAGCTCATCTCAAAAAATTTCTTTTAGTATGTTCTTCAACATGGAAGATTCTTTCATTTTTGTTACTCCTCCAAAGACATACTTGTTTCTTTCCATGATACTGGTCCTTTTCCAATATTTATTTTCAATGGTAGCAAAATTGATACATATATATATTATTATTTGATCCCTCTTTCTAATAGCATGTGAATCACCACAAATTGACCTTCCAAACAAAATTTATGGTAATTTTAAGTTGACTCACCTTATAAGTCTTGATTTGGAATCTACACTACTAGATGACCCTGTGTTTGTTACACTTCTCCAATTCTAATATTTTGTTGATGAAATTGTTATAGAATATACTATGATATGTTCTCTTCAATTTTTATTGATTCCATGCAACTTGGAACTTCCAAGAGACAATTATGGTGGAACTACCAAAACTTACTATTTCCCCCCTACTTTATAATAGTAAAGTTGTACAAACTATCATTTTGCAGTTGTAGAATTCCAATATGTAAAATTAGGACATGTAATTCATTGAACCATATTTTTTCTTACTTCAACTAGACCTCAAAATATCCATATAATTGCTTGATTGAAACCACATGTTTAAGCCAAGTTTGAGGACTAGACATGATTCGTCAGACCTCAACTTGAGTGCATTAAAAGTTTGTGTTAAAAGAATGCGTTTAGCAGGTTAATTAATGGAACAGCATTAACAGAAATTAAATACTGAAAACATATGGAAAACGAACTGATAAACAAATATAAAGAAGCACAGAATCAGAGCGTCACAAACAGAAGTTGATAACGGAGTTCACCCCCTCCACTGGGCTACATCTCTGGGTCCCTCTCCAATGGGTACTGATCCAATTAATCTTTTTAAAATGGTACAAAATGGTTCTGGAAACAAATTCAGCAATTGTAAACAGAATGCTGTACAAAATCTTTAAGACCTTTCTCTCGAAATTACAATCAGCATTCAAAGATAAAGAAAGCTAAAATATAACAGAGAATGTCGACTTCTACAACACAGCATCTGGACACTTCGCAGAAAAAAAAAATGATCTCTAAGCTTCTCATAACAGAGAAACGATACTCTGCGCTCCAAAACAATCCACCCCCTTCTCAATGGCCAAGCTCCTCTATTTAAGAGTTCAGCAGGAGGGATAAGTAATCGATTCGATTCCATCATCTTAGCTGCTATCTTTTATTATTATTATTATTGTTACAACCATACGCTGAACCATGCAATTCAGCCAAGTCACTGCACAAGCATTATGTTACCACAACGTTCCATATTCCCGAAATGTGGCAACTAAATCCACGTACATGTTGATTCACAACACGTTGCAATGACCGTTACGCACATATGTTGCACCATAGCATAGCATCACATGTAACGTAACCATTTGATGTCACCACTAACTTCGCGATGTCGCAGCAATTCTGTCACAGCAGTGTGAAAAGTCTGTCGCAGCTATTTCTGTGTCACAGCTAAGTCTGTCACAGCAGTGTGAAAAGTCTGTCGCAGCTATTTCTATCGCAGCTATTTCTGTCGCAGCTAAATCTGTGTCACAGCTAAATCTGTGTCACAGCTAAGTCTGTCACAGCAGTGTGAAAAGTCTGTCGCAGCTAAATCTGTGTCACAGCTAAGTCTGTCGTAGCTAAATCTATGTCACAGCTAATTCTGTCACAGCAGTGTGAAAAGTCTGTCGCAGCTAAATCTGTGTCACAGCTAAGTCTGTCACAGCAGTGTGAAAAGTCTATCGCAACTGTATATATATGAGTTAAAACATATGTTATGTTCTTTGAACCATAGATTAAATACCACTATACCATATTGGATCAGTTTAATTTTTGAAGATGAATAATCCACCGAATCATTCCTCCCCATTGGAGACCTTTTGGACCACCAAAAGCCTGAATCATTCGGCAAGTAAGTGAGCGTATAGCTCCCTCACTTTTCCAATCTCCATCCATTTTGGTTTGCTAGGATGCATGCCTTTAAGCCCCACTCGAAGGTACTAAGCATTCCCCCTTCGTGAAGTCCTTACATTTCTGTCAAGAATAACATAATCCTGCAACTCATTCATATATTCAGGTGCCATATCATCAACTGAAGGAATCTGTATGTTAGTTTCCTCACCCATGATCATAGGAGGCTCATACAATTTAAGATTCTCAACATTGACAACTGAATAAATTTGCATGTATGGAGGTAAATTCAAGCGAAAAGCATTAGTACCGATCTTTTCCAAGATCTCAAAGGACCATACCTGATAGGCTTAAGCTTTCTACCTTCACCTTTCATTCTCTCTTTGGTGATATGTAACCAAACTCTGTCACCAACCTGAAATTGATGATCAACTCGATGCTTGTCATGCCTGGCTTTGTACTTTGCCTGGCTCTTCTCTAACTGTTCTTGAACTGCCTGCTGCACTGCTTGGATTCTCTAAATGAACCTTAGCGCTTTATCTGCATCATGATGTCCATCCACTGCATCTTTTCCAAAAGAGAAGTCCATCGGTATTTTTGGCAGATAACCAAAACAAGTTTCAAAAGGAGATCTGTTCGTGGAAGAATGAACTGCATGATTGTAGGCATGCTGTATATACTGTAACTGCTCATCCCAAAGTTTAGGATGCTTACTACAATATCCTCTGAGCAGCTGAACCACTATTCTATTCACTACCTCTGTTTTCCCATCGGTCTGTGGATGAAAAGTTGTACTTTTATTCAGTTTAGTGTCCATAAGCTCCCATAAAGTTGACCAGAATTTTCCCAAGAACCGGGAATCTCGATCAGATACAATAGACATGGGTAGCCCAAAATGCACCCAAACATTTTGAAATAATAAATGAGTTGTTTGTTCAGCAGTGATCTGTTTGTTACATGGCATTAAGATACACATTTTGTTGAATCTATCCACAACAACATATAGATAATCATGCCCTTTTCTAGGCATAGGTAGTCCTCCTACAAAGTCCATAGAAATGCTTTCCCAAGGACGAGAAGAAACTGGAAGAGGTGTGTACATACCCAATTTCCTATTGCTAGGCTTACTCGTTGCACACATAACACAACCTCTTATGTATTTAGCTACAGTTTCTTGCATTTGAGGCCAATAACAGTGATTCTGCAATTCAGACAATGTTTTACTTACTCCAAAATGTCCCGCAATCAATGAACTATGTGCCTCTCGGATCACATGCACTCTTTCTTTCTCTGGAATACAGAGTTTACCAAGATGATACAAGAGTTGATTATGCACATAATAGTTGTCTTCCTGTTTACCATGTGTTAGTGATGCATATACTTTCTTAAAATGTTTATCTTCTGCATACTGTTCAATATAACTTTCATGTGTTAATGAACTGTTTTGAAGAATGATTGAAGCATTCATAGGTGGCCTTGATAACATGTCTACTACCTTATTATGAATTCCATTCTTGTATTTAATTACGAGATGAAACTGTTGTAAGAATCCCATCCATCTTAAATGCCTACTTTGTTGTACTTTAGTTTGAGATTGTAAATATTGAAGTGGCTGATGATCAGTATGTATGACTGTTTCTTTTCCCATGATATAATGTTTCCACTTCTTCACACTCTGTATTAAAGCATACAATTATTTGTCATAGGTCGGATAGTTACTTACCGCAATAGAGAACGTTTCTGAATGGTAACAAACTGGCTTCCTTCCTTGCATCAAAACTGCTCCCATGGCAAACCCACTGGCATCGGTTTCGATCTCAAATGGCTGCTGCAAATCTGGCAACGTCAGAACTGGGGCTGTGCTGATCCTTTCCTTCAAAGTGTCAAAGGCTCTCTGATGCTTGCCTCCCCACTGGAAAATTTCTTTAATGCTTGTCAACGCATGTAATGGAGCAGCAATGGAAGAAAACCCAGAAATGAATTTTCTCCAATACTGAACCGCACCCAGAAAACTTCTGATTTCAGTAACGGTGTTAGGCTGTGGCCAGTTTACAATGACAGTAACCTTAGCTGGGTCCACTCGCAGGTGGCCTCCACCAATAATATGGCCCAAATATACTAAAGAATTTTTAGCAAACTCACATTTAGACATCTTTACATAAAGCTTCTCCTTCTTCAGTACATCTAAAACTTTCTTCACATGTACAATATGCTCTTCCCAGGTTTTGCTAAACACCAGGATATCATCCAAATATACAATTACAAAATCATCAATGAATGGTCGAAAGACATCATTCATGACCCGCATGAAAGTAGCAGGAGCGTTACATAGCCCAAAAGGCATTACAAGCCATTCATACAAACCTTGTTTTGTTTTAAAAGCTGTTTTCCAAGCATCATGCTCAGCAACACGGATTTGATGATACCCACTACGCAGATCCAATTTTGTAAAATAAGTTGCATGTTTCAACTGATCAAGCAAATCATCAATACGAGGAAGAGGATACCTGTTTTTAATGGTGATCTTGTTAAGGGCCCTATAGTCAATGCACATCCTCCAAGACCCATCCTTCTTTGGAACTAGGACTATAGGAGAGCCACAAGGAGAAGTGCTGGGCTGGATGACCCCCTTCTCAATCAGCTCCTGAACCTGCTTCTTGATTTCCTCATTCTGCATTACAGACATCTGGTACATGGCTATGTTCGGGAGTGGCACATCCTGCTGCAAATGTATCTCATGCTGAATCTCTCTCTTCGGCGGTAACCCCTTCGGATCTTGAAATAAATCATCATATTCAGAAATGATGTCAATCAGTTCAGATTTATGCTTAGGGTCACATTCTTCAAAAGATTTAGAGACTTCATCATTTTTCATCTTAACCATCATCAACACAAAATTCTTACTAGCATTTACCAACCTCTTCATTTGTCCTCCAGAGACTATTGCTACATTGGTTTTCATCTTATGTGCTTGTACAATATATTCCATACCATCTTTAAAAAGATGATACTTATTCTTCTTTC
>LPNX010004696.1:542866-630984 GCA_001517045.1 Pseudotsuga menziesii | reverse complement strand
CTGGCTTCTAAATGGGTAGCTTGAACACATACATCATCCAAATTACTGGGATTAAACATCAACAAAGTATGCTTCAAATAAGAATGCATGCCACCAATGTAGTTAAGAAGAGTTTCCTGTGTATCTAACGAAACATTCAATGCGATAGCCCTCTTTCTGAATTCATGAGTATAGTCTTGAATGCTTTGTCCTTTAGCTTGTCTAAACATTTGCCAATTCATGGTTAATTGCTGCATGTGACCTAAAGGATAAAATTGCTTTCTTAATACTTCAATGAATTCATTCCAAACTGAGCTAATTTTACCATTCTTTCAAAGATCTTGCTGAATCTTGCTCTCCCACCAAGTAAGAGCCATTCCACTCATCCTCGAAGTGGCCAATTGAATCCTAGAAGGGTCATCATTAATGCCCTGCACCCTGCAATATGCTTCAAGCTGCTTGATCCAATTGTTTAATTTTTCAGCATCTACATATCCATTATAAATAGTCAATTCAAATTTTACATCCAATTTGAAATAAGGCATATTAGGACTTGCATTATTTGAATGAGAAGTATGAGAAGAAGAAAAAGTCTGTTTAGTATCAGGAGGATCACCATCACCTCCTACTGCTTTACCCTTTTCTTCCGGCTTCACTTCTGCATCTCTGGATGAAGATCCTTCTTCTTTCTTCTTCCTTTCTGCTCGCTCATCGAGTAGAATTTCCATCATGGCTTTCATGCTCATAAAATCCTCTAAAAACTCAGATTCAGAAATAACAGGTTTTTCCCGTTCTGTATGTCCTTCTTCTTCCCCTCGTGGAGAAGACATGGTTCTTGAGAATGTTCTCCTTGAGCCAATCTCAGGATCTTCTTCAACTAATTCTCCTTCACCACGCTTTAACCTGGACCTGGTAAGCATTCACAAACTTGCACAAGCAGTCAACCGCTCTGATACCATAACATGATCCGTCGGACCTCAACTTGTGTGCATTAAAAGTTTGTGTTAAAAGAATGCGTTCAGCAGGTTAATTAATGGAACAACATTAACAGAAATTAAATACTGAAAACAGATGGAAAACGAACTGATAAACAAATATAAAGAAGCACAGAATCAGAGCGTCACAAACAGAAGTTGATAACGGAGTTCACCCCCTCCACTGGGCTACGTCTCCGGGTCTGTCTCCAATGGGTACCGATCCAATTAATCTTTTTAAAATGGTACAAAATGGTTTTGGAAACAACTTCAGCAACTGTAAACAGAATGCTGTACAAAATATTTAAGACCTTTCTCTCGAAATTACAATCAACATTCAAAGATAAAGAAAGCTAAAATATAACAGAGAATGTCGACTTCTACAGCACAACATCTGGACACTTCGAAGCAAAAAAAATGATCTCTAAGCTTCTCATAACAGAGAAACGATACTCTGCGCTCCAAAACAATCCGCCCCCTTCTCGGTGGCCAACCTCCTCTATTTAAGAGTTCAGCGGGAGGGATAAGTAATCAATTTGATTCCATCATCTCAGCTGCTATCTTTTTTTTTTATATTATTGTTACAACCATACGCTGAACCATGCAATTCGGCCAAGTCACTGCACAAGCATTATGTTACCACGATGTTCCATATTCCCGAAATGTGGCAACTAAATCCACGTACATGTTGATTCACAACACGTTGCAATGACCGTTACGCACATATGTTGCACCATAGCATAGCATCACATGTAACGTAACCATTTGATGTCACCACTAACTTCGCGATGTCGCAGCAAGTCTGTCACAGCAGTGTGAAAAGTCTGTCGCAGCTATTTCTGTGTCACAGCTAAGTCTGTCACAGCAGTGTGAAAAGTCTGTCGCAGCTAAATCTGTGTCACAGCTAATTCTGTCACAGTAGTGTGAAAAGTCTGTCGCAACTATTTCTGTCGCAGCTAAATCTGTGTCACAACTAAATCTGTGTCACAGCTAAGTTTGTCACAGCAGTGTGAAAAGTCTGTCGCAGCTAAATCTGTGTCGCAGCTAAGTCTGTCGCAGCTAAATCTGTGTCACAGCTAAGTCTGTCACAACAGTGTGAAAAGTCTGTCGTAGCTAAATCTGTGTCACAGCTAAGTCTGTCGCAGCTAAATCTGTGTCGCAGCTAAATCTGTGTCACAGCTAAGTCTGTCGCAGCTAAATCTGTGTCACAGCTAAGTCTGTCACAGCAGTGTGAAAAGTCTGTCGCAGCTGTATATATATGAGTTAAAACATATGTTATGTTCTTTGAACCATAGATTAAATACCATTGTACCATATTGGATCAGTTTAATTTTTGAAGATGAATAATCCACCGGATCAAGACAAAAACCCTAACTTGTATTGCCTATAACACTAAAACTATAGCAATCTAGATTCCAATTTTTCAAACTAATGTGCATCACTCTTTCCTTTATCAACACGGAATTTTCCATGCAATTCCAATGATCCAAAAATAATTAGAGTAAAGTTTGATCTGTGAATGATATTGAAGCTTGAATTTTGAATACCGAATATAAGGGTGATGTTCATATTCTCACAATTTGCTGACTTTTGGAGCTGGTCTAACTATATGGTTGCATCTATAAAAGTAAAATTATCTATTTTGAATAAGAAAAATAAATTTGATTGTAAATTTTTTATTTAATTCATTCCTATAGCATAGTTCTAGTTTTTTCTGACATGTTTTTTGCGTGTTGTATATGGTCTTTGCTTTGTTTCCCTCTTAGTTTATTTCAAAGGGTCATAAATTCCCAAAAACCCCAAGTACACTTCAGTTCCTCCTCAAAATTATACCAAGGGAGCATATTCAAAGGACATGAAACCTCCAAATACTTATTCATTTTATTAGAAGAATACTCATTTTTGGAATAAGATGAAATGGTTGGAGGAAACGATGAAGAAATTCAACATTCAATAGACCCTTCCTCCCGTATTCTTGTTCCAAACATTATACACTTTTTTTTTCCAGGAAGAAAAAAGCCTGTCCTTGTTATTCATTAATTTGAATGAAAGGGCATCAATTGTGCCTTCCCATTGAAGGGATACATACAAATAAAGTCTAAGAGGGTCTTTCATTTGTAAAATACCATGAGTGAGTCCCAAGTCATAAGAGCAATCCCGGGGGAAGACAAACAATGCACCCACCCAGCAAAGATTCCATAATCAGAAGGGGAAGTGACCAGCTCCACAGTTCAATATCCATAGCATTTAGAGAAAACAACTGCTGCAGAACAACTATCAAATAGATGCCCGCTCCAAACCATCAAAAAGGTGTCACAAAAAAAAGGAGATTCCTCTCTTGCACTAAGCTCAAAAGAGCTGAAATGTATCATAAGAGGCCAAATGGCCTTCTAAAAATTCTGGATAATAACCACATCCTGGAACCAAAGAAAGGGCATTTTTTGATAGACGATCTGCACGCTGGTTGTGTTCACGAAAGATATGTCTAAAGGAAAGGGAGTGGAAGCTAGAAATGAGTCTCTTTGTATCCATACGCCAGTGACTAAGAGCTGGTGGGTTAAGGGCAGTAAGACCTTTTTCCCAGTTGATGATGACCTTAGAGTCACCAAAAATATTCAAATTTGGAATCCCCATAGACAGAGTAACATTCAAGAGTGCCCACGGCGCTATCAATTTAGCTTTAGTATTAGTGCATGGCCCCGCCCTCAAAGCAAAATCAAATGAATGGGACTCATTCAGGTATAGACAGAAACCAACCCCACCAATACCCTTAGCAGCCGCACCATCAAAAAACACATATGGGGAAATGAGAACAGGCTTATGTCCAATAGATATCAGTTTTTTTACTTTAGTAGCAGCAGGATTGTACAACTGAGAAAGGTACCCAATTTGCTGGGTAATACTCATAAGGAAGGCTTATTCCCTTCAAAGATGACCCAATTCCTTTCCTTCCAGACAGCCCAGATAGCAAAAAAGGTAGGTAACAACAGACATAGTGTTTTGAGAAGAGAGCAATCCAAGAGTTCAGGAAAGTGCTGAGATTATCTGCGTGCTCAGGAGGAAGAAAGTGGTAAGCATCACTCAAAAAGATAATAACATTCTTCCACATAGAGCAAGAACTAAAAAGATGTTGCACGCAATCTTCTCCATTTCCACAGAGAGCACAAAAACCAGGTCCTGTCCACCCACGCTTCTGGAGATTTTCCCAAGTCAGAATCTTATTTGCCAGAGCTACCCAGACAAAGTAGCTAACTTTCTTTGGTAGAATACAAGACCAGATCAGAGCTAGAAGTGGGAAAGCCATCGGTGGTGAAGAGGAGAGTATTATGCTGCCATATACCAGTTCAGTAGTGACAGATCCTTCAGCTCGGTTATGTTCCCAAACCAATTTATCAGAATTGTTGCTAAGTCTGATTCTTGCACCTTCCAAAATACTTGTGTAATTATCCCAAAAAAGTTTCCATTCCCCACCTATATTTAAATCTTCAGCAGAATACCAATAGGTGTGCTGACCGGGAAGTAATTTGTGAGCCTGAGAGAGAGTAGTAATTCCCAAATCTTTGAGATAAGATTTAAAATTAGAAGGCAGCCCAGAATTATGCAATGAGCCAACGATCGGGTCTATACCCAATAATATATCCATTCCATTGCTCACATGCCAGGAAAGATACTTTCCAATCTATGGAAGAGTTTGAATGAAACCTCTCCAGATCACAGAAGCATGCCGAATGGTGAAGTTCTTTTTTCTGAGCCATGCCACAATAGACAGGTTCTTCAAGTACTTACTGATAATAACCTGATGCCATAAACCCCTATTATTAAGGAACATCCAGAAATGTTTGGCTCTAAGTGCAATACTAAACCAATATATATTTTTGATACCCCAGCCACCGAATGCCTTTGGCCACGTGAGGTGCTCCTAGCTCACCAAATGATACCTGCGTTTGTATCCATTTGAACCCGAAAGAAAAGCAAAGGTAAGACTTCTGAGCTTATTGAGAACAGAGATGGGAATAGGAGCCAGTCCAATCCAGTAGACCGAAAGACTGGATAGGACAGCTTGGACAAGGACCAAACGACCACCAACAGAGAGGTACTTGTGTGACCAATGAGAGATTCTTTTTTCAAATTTCTGAATTAACCAGTGCCAGTCACAAATATTATAACCCAGTGGCTTGAGAATATAACCAAGGTACTTGAAGCCTGTAGAAATGGGATCCATCTTATAGGGAAATATACGAGATATGTCATGAAGGACAACAGTATCGATATTGTTGAAGAGGAAGACAGACTTGTCCATACTAATGCACATCCCAGATGCTTTGCAGGAAGTGCTGAGAATAACATCAAAATCCATCCATTCTTGAAGGGTACCAGTACCAAGTAGAATAACATCATCCTCAAAGAGAAGGTGGGTCACGGCAAGAGAAGGAGATATTTTAATTCCTTTGATAAGTCCATTAAACCTAGCATCATTAATCAAAAGACTGGTCCCTTCTATAACTAGAATGAAAAGCAAAGGAGATAAGGGACATCCTTGTCTGATACCCCTAGATGCTTTGAACAATTTGGAAGGGGTACCATTAATCAAGACTGCAAAATTTGCAGAAGAGAGACAACCCATTATCCAGTTAACTCCCATAAGGGGAACCCCAGTCTGATGTACGACCAGTTGACCCTATCAAAATCCTTGACCAAATCCAGTTTGAGGATGAGAGCACAAGTATTTTTGGTCTTGAAAGAGTGTAAGATCTCCTGAGTGATGCCAATAGGCTCTACAATTTGCTTGTTCTTGAGAAACCCAAACTATTCTCTAGAGATGTGAGTATCCAAGAAAGGCTTCAATCTGACAGCAATGACCTTAGATATGAGCTTGTACACCAGATTACACAACGAAATAGGTCTAAAATCCATGAAGGTGACAGGCTTATCCTTTTTGGGAATCAGTGTAAGGAAAGTAGAGTTAATGGAAGGGGAAACGTGACCAGAAGTTCTGGCACAATCAACCGCAGCTTGTAAGTCCTTCCCCAACATCTCAAAAAAGTGTAAAAACAACTCAACATGCCATCCATTAGGGCCATGGATTCTGTCTTTTTTAAAAGTTTTTAGACCCCCCTCTATCTTAGGTAAATAAACAGGATCAACAAGACTGTGTGCCTCCGTAGAAGGGATCATAATGGGGAAAAGCATGACAACTTTGAGCTGGGTAAGTAAACAAGTTTGATTATCATCTCTAAACACATAGGAGAAATGATTAAGGCCTAGATTCTTCAGAGCATCCTCCTCGTCAATACAATTCCCATCATTATCCTCCAAAGACCAAATTGCATTTTGGTTCCTACGACCCGAGGGAAGAGTGTGAAATAATTTGGTATTAGAGTCACCAAATAAGGCCCAGTCAACCCTGCTTTTAAGTTGCCAAGTGAGAAGGTGATGGTCCAACAACTTTTTCTTCTTAAGACGAATATTATTCAGAGTATGTTGATCATCCAAGGAAAGGATGCCAGAGGAGGAGTTCGAGAGGAGATCCCTAATTTCCTTAACAAGCTTAAGGGAGATTGACTCAAGAGAAACAGCTTTTGCTTTGGTCCAAACCTTGACCTCATTTTTTAATAAACGGAGGTTGTGTGAGAGAAGGTCTAAATCATCCTGAGGAGATAGGGGTGAAAGACTAAGCCATAGCTGGGAAACCCAAGGAATGAAATCAGGGTCCAAAAGCCAAGATCTATTGCTAGAACATATACTCTTTATAATGAGTGCATTTTAGACTCGGGGGATTCTCATCATATGGCTAATAATTGGGATTTATTTTCTAGCATAGATGATTGTGCTTACACCTGATAAAAGTTTTTAAGTGATAGTGTCCCATTAGAAGTTGCAGGGGGAAGAAACTATATATTTATATAATGAGACAATAAAAATTCATTTTATGTTCATGTCATATCAAGTAATTTGATTATTATTTACAAAATTACTCTTTAAACTAACGGAAAAAGGATGGGACGATTCACCAACAATATTGTAATTTGAGATCTTAAGGATTCATCTCATTTAATTTCCCCTAGACATGTGGATGATTCTTCAAGGTTGTTAATTATGACAGGTTTGAATCCTTATACCAACATTTGTGTTTCTCGTGATGATTATTTGACCAAGATTTGGCATGAGTGGCTTGATCATATGAACCACTTCTACTTACGATAGCTTTTAAATTACCATATGGTGTGTGGCATTCCTCTTGTCTCTTTTAGTAGCGGTGTGTGTTGTAGTTGCATGATAGGGAAAAATCATAGAGAAAAAATTATATCATGAGAGTCATGATTAGAACAAACACCACTAGAGTGGATTCAAAATGATATTAGTGGCCCATTTCCCACTCTCTCTTTTCCTGGTGTGCATTATATTCTCACATTTATTGATAGTTTCATGTGAGGCACATGGTTTTACTTTCTTAGCCAAAAAATGACATTTAAAACATTTTGGTTTCTTTTAAAGAACTTATTGAGAATTAGTCATGGAATCTAATTAAGAGAATTCCTACTAATAACAAAGGAGAACATGTAAAAAAAATACAATAAGTTTTCCCCTCTCTTTCCATACAAATGAAACACACTATGCCCCATCACCACAATAAATAAATAAAACGGTGACACTAAACGTAAGAATCACACACTCAAAAATGGAAATTTGGATGGTTCAATCTAAAATCTTAGCCCCTCAATTGGGAAAAAACTATAAATTGTGCTAATTATATTTTGAATCACACTCCTACTAAGGTAGTACTAGATGTAACTCCATAATAAGCTTGTCTAAAATCAAGCCTAATGTAAGCCATTTTGGAGTCTTTGAATGCAATGCTTGGTAACATATTACATATGACAAGAATAAATCCATGCAACCAAGAGTGAGAAATGTATCTTTGTTGGTTATTGGAAAGATGTTAAATCCTATATGTTATTTGTACCTACAACATAAGAGGTAACCTTTCAAAGAGATGTTCAATTTGATGAACACTCCTTGTCTTGTGTGCTTATGCCATCTTCTTCGCCAACTTCTTTTTCATCATCTCCTTATTTGGGACTTGTAACGTATTTTAATGATAAACCTTCTTCTTCAAATGATCATGAAGAGAAACCACCTAGTCCTCCTCCTTCGCTTGAGTCTGCAGATGATGCGCTCCCAATTTTTCCTCTTCCAAAATGGGTCTAGAAGACAAGGGAGGTCTCTAGTACTTTAGTTGGTGATCCAAATGATTCTCATGGACCTTTCTCTTAGTTTCATCTAATCGATCCAACTCTTATGGAAACCATAAAGAGGTTAAATATAGATAGAGTTATAAAGAAGCAAGTGAACATGTTGAATGGGAAGGGGGATTGCAGTCCTTATTGGAAAACACCTTTCTAGATATTGTACCTTTCCTTGAAGGTCATATAGTTTTTTGTTGCAATTGGTTCTACAAATCTAAGTTTCCAACAAATGGAAGCTTGGACAAATTCAAATCCTACCTTCTTGCAAAAAATTTCTCCCAAATTGAAGGTATTGGTTACTTATTAATTTATGCACCTGTCACAAGGATGGATTTAATCTGACTTACTCTCCGACATGATTCTTCACTAGGTTGGGAGCTACATCAAGAGCATGTCAAATGTGCATTTTTCTACGTGAACTTGAAAGACTAAATTAACATGGAATAACCTCCTAGTTTTCTAAAGGTGACCCCTTTCTTGTTCATCGACTCAAGAAGTCATTTAATGGTCTCAAGTAAACTCCCCAAACTTGATATGAGAAGATGGAATTTTTTTATTCAAGGGCATCTAGGCCCAACCAAAACCATTGAAGGTAGGAAACTAAAATCCTGGAGGATAGTTGACGACCTCCAACAATTAGGTAGATAGTCAATAGGAGGTGGAGTGTAGCAATCGACAAGACACCAATGGACATAAAGAGTAGTTGGAGGTTTTTCTTAGGGAAAATGGTATATGATCGATGAAAGGACCAATGGAGGACAACATCCACAATACTGAATAGGGATTATTCGACGCATGATGGTGAGTGATGAAAAGATCAGGAAACAAGTTGACACCGATGAGTTACCAATCGACCAAACAAGCAAAAACTCAAAGAACAGAACGAAGGGGTAGTTGGAGTGGTTGCATTGCAGTTATGGTGGTTGTTGAAGGACACTAGGTAGTGAATCCTATCGAAATGATCCTGAGGATGTATTTAATGCATTCATGATTGTGCCTAGGAGTAGGTGGGCTTCTAGAAGGAAAGAACCGAGTACTGTGCACCCAAGCACAATTATAAATATCAGTGTGTGTTCAGAAATAGGGACTTTTTGGGGAGAGACCAAGAGGAGAGGAGGAAATCCCGAGTGAACAGAAGTCAGAGGCTAGGTTCCGAATATGCATGTGTTTTCATAAGAAATGTGTGATCATAGAGGAAGTAGCATTCCCTCATGCAGTTGCATGCTGAAATGTCAATGTTTATTCTGACTAGTTTGCTTAGTAACTCTATAAGCACTTGTACAAATATTTCTTCATTTAATTGAAATTCATACTTATTGGAAACTCTGTGCTATGTTGTATGTTTCATTGTATGAATTTGATTGGCATTAGGTCTATCGACCAACCTTGCATCAGTTGGTATCATAGTAGGAAGTTACCCTGCGTGTGGTGTCCATTTGCGATTGGATGAGTGAAACAACTCTAGTTTCAATTGCATAGAGTTGTGGAAGTCTAAATTTAGTTGTTTGAATAGAGAAATGGCCCGTAGAGGTATCAACTTCCATGGTAGAAGGGAACATAGAGGACCATGGGTCACTATAGACCATGAGACATTTGAAGAATGCATTTTGTCGATGAGAACGTTGAAGAACGAGTTAGAAACTGTGAAGGATGCACAATGAATTGGATATGCCATTGAAACTCTCAACCACCCTGATGACGAGGTCGATGATAGAAAAGCTCAAGAACAAGAAGAGGGTCTAGAAGAACCGAAAGACAAACTATTAAATTTTTTGTCGGAGATGAAGGGTAAGGATAAAATGAATGTAACTACGTACTCGGTAAGTTTGGTACAAGAAGAGTTGATAGATTGGGTTAGAGATATGGATAAATACTTCGACATGGATCAGGTCAAAGACCCCAAAAGGGTAAAGGTTGTATGTCTGAATTTGAAAGTTCATGCCTCATTGTGGTGGGAAAACATACATGACGACAGAGTAAATAAGGATAAGGATAAGATAAGGACGTGGGATAGAATGGTCGCCAAGATGAAGGATAAGTTCCTTCCCACTGACTACATGATCTCACTGTTCATGAAGTTTAAAAACTCGATACAAAAGGAGATGGCCGTAAAGTAATAAACAGAGGAATTATATGGACTATCGATCAGGTCGGGACAAACCGAAGAAGGGGAAGAAGTAGTCGCTAGATATGCCATATAGGATGAGTTGATCCTGTCGAAGTTTAGAACGGTTTGTGAATCCTATTAGCCATCACTAAAGGAAAAAGAGAAATTGGTGAGGAATACTTTGAAAAGTAGGGAGAATTCAACTTCCTGAGGTTAGAAATATTTTGTCTCTAAAGGATAGACTAGTGGGACAAAGAAAGAAGAAAGTCGAGATGATCGATGAGAAGAAAGAACGACTAGAGGTGACATGTTTGAGTACCAACAACGAAGTGAAAATCACAAAAGTAGAGGTAGTAGTGGTCGAAGAGGAACCTTCATCGGTGGACGTGAAGACCAGTTGAAGATTATATGCCACAAGTGCCAAGAACTGGGACACAAGGCATATGAGTTCCCATAAAATTTGCATGCTGCCATTCGACAGGAAACTTGAAGTCGAGAATACGACGAAGTTGGTTCAACTGCAAATGATAACTTAGGGAAGTCAGCTCAAAAAGAGGTCGAAACATGATGACCTAGTGAACATTCTTCTAGTTGATACGATAGGAAGAGGAACCAACAAAACGGAAATCCATTTTCTGAACAAGGGTGAATATTCGGGATAGATGTTGTATGACCATCAACTATGGGGGAAACATGGAGAAGGTCTCAGCGGAAGTAATCGACAAGTTGGGGATAAAGTTCTAGCCACACCCAAATGCTTATAAGATATCGTGGTTACAGAAATGTCATCATGTTACAGTGACGTATAAGTTGCATATAGACTTCAAGATCGAAGGGTTGTATGACAACATCTTATGCGATATGATTTTGATGGATGCATGTCACCTATTATTGGGTGTACCATGGAAATACAACTAAATTTTTTTATATGACGCTCGACGGAATACAGTAACATTCGAGAAGGAAATCAAAAGCTTTTGATTGATTCCCGTGGTTGAAGAGTCAAATAACCAAGGAAACGAGAGTGGTTATTGGGATAAGCGAGTGTTGATGTGTTCAATAAAGGAGTTCTTGAGGTAGGAAGAGAAGAATTAACATTTCTTTGCATATATTATGAAGGGTCCAAGTGATGATTGACCGACTGAAAATATTTCGATGGATGTCAAGGAAGTATTATCAGAGTTTAAAGGCATAATGGTCAAGGAAATACTGACTGGGATATTGTAGATGAGGAGTATATCACACCATATCAACTTAATTCCAAGTTCGAGTCTACTAAACAAGGTGTCGCACGCGATGATGCTAACGAAAGATGTTGAGTTGAACTGGCAAGTCTATGAGTTATTAAACAGAGGATTGATTAGAGAAATCTTGATCCTATGTGTTGTACCAATTGTATTTATAGCACCCAAGAAGGGAGGAGAATGGAGAATGTCTACCGACTCAAGGGCCACCAATCATATCATAATAAAGTATAGGTTTCCATTACTAATAATGGACGACTTGATAGATTGTTTGAGTTGAGTGTCACACTTCACAAAGATCAACTTGAAGAGTGGATACCACCAGATCTAGATCATAGAGGGTGATGAATGCAATACCACCTTCAAGATGAAGGAAGGGCTATATGAGTGACTAGTTATGTCATTTGGTATGACTAATGCACCAAGAACATTCATTAGGTTGATGAATGAAGTCCTGAAGCCATTTTTGGGGAAATTTGTCGTTGTATACCTCGAAGACATATTGATCTTTAGTCGGACAAGAGAAGAACACTTGTCACATATTCGACAAGTTCTGCAGAGGCTAAACTAGGATAGGTTGTTAGTAAATATGTATAAGTGTTCCTTAAGAAGGACTGAAGATAGACCCCAAGAAGGTCAATGTCATTTTAGAGTGGCTAGATTTGACAAATGCCATAGAAATGACAAGATTTCATGGACTTTCTATTTTATATCACAAGTTCATTAGAGATTTCAGTCTAGTACGTGCACCATTGGCAATGTGCATGAATAACTGTTAATTCACATGGATGGAATAAGATCGATGAGCTTTTGAGAAGCTGCAGGAGAAGGTGATAGAGAGCCCGATGTTAGCTCTTCCTGAATTTGAAAAGGTATTTCAAGTCAACTGTGAAGCAAGTGGACTGGAAATCGGACCTGTGTTGACCCAGGAAGGTCAATCAATTGCTTTCTTCAATGAAAATGGATGAATCCAAGCAAAAGTATTTGGTCTATGACCAAGAATTCTACACCATTGTGCATGCATTGAAGAAATGGAGGCATTATTTGTTGTTAAGGGAATTTGTGTTGTATACCGACCATCAAGCTCTGAGGTACTTGAATACTTAGGTGAATTTGAATCAAAGACATATGAAGTGAGTATATTTCATGCAAAATTATACCTTTGTACTGAAGCATTAATTAAGTTAGACCAATAAGATAGTTGATGCCTTAGGTCGAAGAATCACATTGTTGAGGATGATTGTTGTAAATTCGACGGGGTTAGACTCGATAAAGGCCAAGTATTAAGTCGACGGGGACTTTGTCGATGCATGGAAAACATCAAAGGATCCAATGGGTTTCGACAAAAATCCATACCTGGATTACTTCATCCAAGAAGGATATTTGTTCAAAGGGCATCAATTATGTATCACGAGAGGATCAGTGCGAGAAAATTTGATCAGGGAGTTGCACAATGGAGGATTAGGAGGATACTTTGGCATCAAATAGACCAAAGCATTGGTCCAAGAGAAGTACTACTGGTCGAGAATGACAGCGGACGTGAGAAAATGGGTCCGAAAGTGTAGAGTATGCCAGCTTTCCAAAGGGAAAATCTAGAATACAGGGCTGTATGCACCATTACTCAAACCAACTGCACCATGGAGGACATAAGCATGGATTTTGTGTTGGGATTGTTGAAGACACAACAAGGAAATGGAACCATCTTTGTGGTAGTCGACATATTTTCTAAGATGGCACACTTTATTCCATGTCAGAAGATAAGTGATGCAACAAGTATTGTTGTATTGTTATTCAAGGAGATTGTAAGGTTGCATGGGTTTCCAAAGAGAATTACTTCACACATAGATACCAAATTTATAGGACAATTCTGGAGAACCCTCTGAAAGAAGCTTGAAACGAAGTTGTAGTTCAGTTATGCATACCATCCATAGAATGATGGGTAGACTGAAGTCGTGAACATGAGCTAAGGAAATCTGTTGAGGTGTTTGACTGTCGATCGATCAAAGAAGTGGTATGTTGGCACATGTGCAATTCGCGTACAATAATTCAGTGAACCGGTCGATGGGAATGATTCCATTCCATATCATGCAAGGAAGAAGCCCACATGGAATGGTTGACTTAGTTGAAGTGCCAACGAGGACACAAAAGAGTGTAGGTACAGATTCATTTGTTGACCACATGAAAGAAGTAAATGACTAGGTGAGAAGACAACTCAAGAAAAACAATGTGACATACAAGTTGAGAGCCAACTGAAAGAGACGACTATTACAGAGGGAACTTATTGTATCCACACCTGATAAAAGAGAGGTTCCTGCATGGAACATATGATAAGTTGAAATTAAAGAATATTGGTCTGTGTAGAATCCTTAGAAAAATTTCGGACAATGCTTATGTGCTTCAGTTGCCAAAACATATCGGCATATCGTGATGTTTAATGTTTTCGACCTATCCAAATTTGAAGAAGGGTTGATGAGCAATGAGAAATAAATTGTCGACTTGCTGAGACAAATGCTAGTGCAGTTGAGGGAAGAAGTCACATAAGTGCTCGACAAGCACAAAGTAGGGAGGACAAAAAGTCAGAATAATAAAGAATACTTGGTTCGATGGGTCAACATAGACTTGGAAGAGGTGACGAGGATTTTAGGAGAAGAGCTCAACAAAATGAAAGGTTCAAAGCAAGGTTCTTTTCAATCCCGGAAGGTTAATGCAGGGGCATCTGAGCCCAACCAAAACCATCGAAGGTAGGAAAATGAACTCCTGGAGGACAGCCGAAAACCTCCAACAATTGGGAAGACAATTGACAAGTGGTGGAGTGCAGCGATCGATAAGACACCAATCGACAGAAAGAGTAGATGGAGGTTTCTCCCACGGAAAATGGTCGATGTTCGATGGAAGGACCAACAGAGGACATCAACCATAATACCAACTAGGGAGTAGTCAATGACTGATGGTGAGTGGCAGAAAGAGCCGGGAAACGAGGCGACACCAATGATTTACCAATCGACGAAACAATTAGAAACTCTAGGAATAGAGCAATGGGGTAGTTGGAGTGGTTGCAATGCAGTTATGGCGGTTGTTGAAGGACACCAGGTAGATAATCCTATTGAAATGATCTCGAGGATGTATTTAATGCATTCATGATGATTCCTAGGAGTAGGTGAGCTTCTAGAAGGAGAGAATCGAGTACTATGCACTCAAGAGTAGTTATAAATACCGGTGCATTTTTAGAAACAGGGACTTTTTGGGGAGAGACCAAGAAGAGAGGAGGAAATCCTGAGTGAACATAAGTTAGAGGTTGGGTGTTGAATTTGCATGTGTTTGCAGAAGGAACGTGTAAGCATAGAGGAAGTAGCATTCCCTCATGCAGTTGTACACTGAAATGATTGATGTTTATTCCAACTAGTTTCCTTAGTAACTTTGAAACCTCCTGTATATAGATTTCTTGATTTAATTGAAATCCAAACTTCCTGGAAAATATGTGTTTTGTTGTGTGACTCTTATTGGAAAGCGGTCTATCAACCGACCTTGTATCACATTTCCTTCTTGTTTTTTGGTTTTTTGAGGTGTCATACAAAACCAAATGTATATAGAAAACATGTTAATGTTGAAATCCTAACCCTTATGTTCTATGTCGATGACCTAATCATTATTGGGAGCAATCACGCAAATCAACATTATGAAGTCTAGCCTTATGACACAATTTGATATGTTTGAGTTAGGTCATGTTCATTACTTCATTTGTCTTTAAGTACACCAATCCAAGAAGTGGATATTTGTTCCATAGTGTATGTATGCTCTTAACCTTCTCTGTGAGTTTCATGTTGAAAACTACAGGTATTTCCCCACTCGTTTCTAGCCAATGTTCAATTTTTTTATTATCAATTGTTCAACTCCCAAGTTTGATCCTACTTTGTAAAGAGAGTTGGTAGTAAATATTTTCTACTTGACCCATACTCAATAATACATATCCATGGTGGTTGGTTAAGTCCCTTGCTTCACTCAAGATCTCCACGAGATTCATTGGAAATGAACAAATTATATCATTCATTGCATTTAGGGTGCTTGTTAGTTTGGCTTCAAGTATACTAAAGGGTGTTGTTCTTCCTTAGTGGGTTTTAAAAATTTACAATGTGCAAGTGATGTTGAAGATTGAAATTCTACTTCTACTTATACTCTCAAGCTTGGTTTGGATCCTACCACTTGGTCTAGGTAGTTTCCAATGCATTTCGAAAATATTTTTGGTTTGAACAATTGCTTATAAAGTTTGGATTTTAGAATCAACCTACTACAATTTGGCGCTACAGATAAAGTGTCTTTTAGATTATCCATGATCCAGTTAAGCAACAATGCACCAACCATATTGAGGTCTAAAGCAATTCATTCATAATTGTGGTCTTGACTTTAAATTTTTTTGCCAACAATACCAAATTACAAATATTTTTATTAAACCATGTTCCTTCATCTATTATTATTATTGAGATGACATATAATCCCTTTTTTCTTCCCAAACTCAAAATTAATTTTACAAGAATGATTGGTTCATAATTATTTGTGCATATATAATAACTAACTATATATAATAAAGAATTACAAAAACATTTAAAATATAAAAAATAACATTGTAACCATTGCTATCTAATCCCTTTTTTCTTCCCCTAACTCAAAGTTAATTTTACAAGAATGGTTGGTTCATAATTATTTGTGCATATATAATAACTAATTATGTACCACAAAGAATAAATAAACATGGTAATTATCAAAATAAACATTAGAATTATCCTAATAAGGTTGACTTACTTTAATTCCCTAATTTTTATGTTATAATCATTCATGAATTTAATTAAAAGTAAGATGAACTTTAATCATTCATGAATTTAGTTGAAAGTGAGATGAACTTGAATCATCCAACTTCAATTCATGAATTTAGTTGAAAGTGAGATGAACTTGAATCATCCAACTTCAATTCCCTATTTTTATGTTATATTCATTCATAAAATTAGTTGAAAGTGAGATGAATTTGAATTCCCTATTTTATGTTATAATCATTTATGAATTTAGTTGAAAGTGAGATTTACTTGAATTAACCAACTATTTGAGGGTTATCTAATTCTAAAGTAACTTAATAGAGTAAAAAGAAGTAAGGAAAATATTTTTTTTAAAACTACAAAAAGTAACAAAATTAAAGTTTTAAAAAATTAAGTAGTGGTTTTTAAGAAAAATAAATAATGTATTTAAATTATTATAAAATATGTGATATAAATACCTATAAAGCATTTCCATGAGAATTTTTACCTTTAAAAAAAATATAAATTAATTTATTTAAATAATTATAAAATATGTGATATAAATACCACTAAAGCACTTCCATGAGAATTTTCACCTCCTTGATATAATTTAGCTTCGATGAGGTTAGGTTACACGTTCAGATACACAATGAGCAATGAGCTTCGACAAATGCATAGGCAATTAGCTTCGAGTGGATCATAGGATACGGACTTGCAAGGCATGAGTATTATGTGGGACTAAGTTTAGGTTACACGCCGAGGAAGGAGTATATTTGAGCTACCAAGTTTAGCTAGATCCGAACACACCACATAATTTATTAATTATTATATGTAATAATAATTATAAAAAATAATTATAAACAAAATAACTTTAAATTGTAACTTAACAAACTATAAAGAAGTAAGAATTTTTTATTTTTTTTACTATAAGTAAGTTTTTTTTTTTTACATTTTTAAGTAGGTATTTTTATAAAGAAATATAGATAATTTTAATTTTTTTTAAATTACAAATAAGTAAGAAAAGAAAAAAAACTTTATATGGGAGTTTTTAAGAAATATAGATAATTATAAAATAAGTGATATAAATTTTTAAAAAAATGTGATTACCTTCGCTCATATGTATAGAGAATTTAATAAAAAAGACCATATGTTTTCAAAGGATGTAACTGGACTTGAAGAGGGTACATTGCTAGTCCCAAAACAAGCTTGAAACTCTCTTCTTGCAGGAATACCTCACTCGTGGTCATGATGTCATATAGTCTTTTGCACAAGTAACGAGAAGCATAAAATCGATGTTAGACCTATTTTCTTTGGGGGTTAGTTTAAAGCATGGACAAGAGTTGGATGATTGTACTATAAACCTAGATGTTGTTGTTCAATAGCATACCTGTACAAGGCTTAGAGGTCCTCCGATGTATATTTTGATTTCAATTTTGAAATAGCAAATATAAAGTTTTTTTTCATGGATTTTTTTTTGATAAAATAGGCATTTTAAATACTTGTAAAGAACCTCAAGGGTTGATCATTCGATTGGCCAAGGGTTGATCATTCATGCAAAACCGCAGCCAAGCCAAATGAGTTGTTGTGTTAATCTTGGAAAAATCTGCAAGTTCAGCTTCATAGCATATTTACAGCAGAGTCATCCAATCCATTTGATCAGTCATTCATCATTTCTCCCGCTTACATGTATAATTCCCAAGGAATTGTCATCATGAAAATACTAGCTCAGTTTCTAGATCCTCGACTCATCATTTCAAGTCTAATCCATGGCATGCAAATGACCATCTCCTTGTCACAACTACATCTATATATGAACATGTACCATGGTTGCAATTCATTGCCTTGCTCACCACACTGGTCGTCGTCTCATGTCTTTCACCTCGGTGGTCATGCAGATAGTCCCCCCATCCCTTGGGATATTTCCCATGTTGTTGTATGAGATGTTCTCGCCCCGTAAGACTATTACTGATTGCTTCTATGCAGAACAACCCATCGATCGCTCCAAATGACTACTTGCGTTGAATGAACATTGCAGGGTCCAAACCATGTCTTGAGATCGAGAGCCCACGTTAAACTAACATTGCAATGAGTTAAGATGTTCATTCGACGAAAGTGGCCTCTAATGTGCTAGCCACATATCACTTTCTCACGCCCCTTTTTGCTAGTGCAACATTTTATGGAGGGATGAGAAAGTGATCATTTGTAGCTAAAATAATTGACGTCGACGTTCTTGCTTCGTCTTTGTTTCTTAGTCTCCCTGATATCTGGAAAACTGTCTCTTATGGTCTGATTTTTCATCAAGCACTCAGACAATAATATTCTGATTGCATTGCAATCCTCAGGGGAAAGGTGTCAAAGACCATGCCTCATTTTCCGTGTATGTTTCATTTCATAGCATTGCAATGGGATCTAGTCCTTATTGTAGATGAATTTTTGCACCAAGAAGAGTTTTCACCTCCTTGTTGATAAAACTTATTAGGTGTCATATGTAATAATAATTAATAAATAACCTTAAATTAGAAAGACTAATATTGTTAGTAAAACTTAATAATCATGGCTTACACAGTTTTCCATGGACAAAAACAAATTGTACTTTAGTTGGTGATCCAAATGATTCTCACAATCATTGCTCTTAGTTTCATCCATTTGGTTCAACTATTATAGCCAAGCATAAAGAGATTGGATATCCTTAAAGTTATAAAGAAACAAACAATCATTTTGAATGGAAGAAGGAATGCATTCCTTATTAGAAAATGCCACTTAGGATCTTATTTCTCCGTAAACGTTACAAAGTTGTTCACTGTAAGTGGGTGTGCGAAACTAGTTTTCAATAGATGGAAGTGTGGACAAATTCAAATCTCTCCTTGTCACCAAATGTTTCTCCCAATTTGAAGGTATTGATTGCTCACCAATTCTTTCACTTGGAGCAAATATGGACTCAATCAAACCTTCTCTAAAGTGTTGCTTCACTAGGTTGAAAAGTAAATTAGATGCATATCAAAAGTGCATTTTTCTATGGAGCAAAACTTGAATGACTAAATCAATATGGAACAACCTCCCAATTTTTCTCAAGATGCCTCCTCTCTTGTTCCCTAGCTCAAGAAGCCACTTTATGGTCTCAAGTAAGCATGCGGTCTTCACTTAGTGAAACCATGCCATATCACATTCATTTATGGGATATTAAAGAATACCCTTGATTTCAGTAGATTTTGATAAATACCTACAAAATCCTTTTGTTGAACCCCCTCCCAATACATATTTCCAATTTAAAAAAACCTATTTTACGAGATATTCTTTATTTTTACTAGATACTCCTTTTTATACCCCCCAATACCTATAAACCCCCATACCCTACTGATCTTATTTTTCGCAATTAAACACCCCCCCTTTATGAATGAACGTGATAAGATATTGGTCAAGAAGGTGAACCCCCTATGCAAGTAAGCTCCTCGAGCATAGTATGAAAACATGGACATTTTCCTTCTTGGTTCTAGTTTTTCGAAGTGTTAGTTAGAGCCCAATGTTTGTAATAAACATGTTAATGTTGAAGTCCTAATCCTTATGCTCTATGATGATGACATAATCATCACTAGGAGTCATCATTTGATCGACCATGTGAAGCCTAGTCTTACGACTCATTTGAGATGTTTGAATTAGGCCCTCTTCATGATTTCCTTGGTCTTCAAGTTCAAGAATCCAATAAGGGGATATTTGTTTCATAGCATAAGAATGTGCTTAACCTTCTTCACAAGTTTCACTTGGAACACTACAAGTCTTCCCCCACTTGTTTCCAGTCGAGGTTCAAACTTTTTGTTAAATGTTGAAATCCCAACTTTGATCCTACTTTGTATAGATAGTTGGTAGGAAATCTTCTCTAGTTGAACCATACTTGACTAGACATATCCTTGGTTGTTGGTTAAGTCCCTGCTTCATGCAGGATCTGCATGAGAAATTGAGAATCATTGGAAGGAAACAACTATATCATTTGCTACATTCGAGGTGCTTATCAATTTGACAGAGGGGGTTGTTCTTCCTTCGTAGATTTTACAAACCCATATTGCAGATAGATCAAAAGTTTAGTTCTAGTTGTACTCTCAAGCTTGGTTTGGATCCCATCACTTTGAATAGAAAGAAGCAACATGATATTGTCATTTCTTCTACAAAATCAAAGTATAGATAGGGTGGTTGCATGATCCCATCACTTTGAATAAAAAGAAACAACATGATATTGTCATTTCTTCTATAAAATCAAAAGTATAGATAGGGTGGTTGTCAATGCAAGCAAAGAACTTTTTAGATTGAATAATTACTGATAAAGATTGATTTTCCTTAGGATTCACCTACTACCCCTTGCCGTGACAATCAAAATGCCATTCACATTGCCCACAATCACAATCTAGTTGAGCACCCATTGCACCGACCACTTTGAGTTCTATGGCAACTCATTCATGATCATGGTCTTTGACTTTAAATTTTGTGGTTACTAATATCAAGTTGCAAATATCTTTTTCCGAAGGCACTAATTGAAACGACTTTCCTTTCATCTCGTGTCTTCAATATGGCTGAAATAAATTATTACTATGGAGAGATCACATGTAATCCGTTCTTTCGTCCCGTCAACTTGTTGGTTCATAATTGTTTGTGTATATGTAATAACTAATTATTTTTGGAAGAATGTAAAATCTTTGAAAAAGTTAAAAATTAAACATTGTAACCATCAATATAAACATCGAAGATAAGGTTGATTTATTTTAATTTTATAATTATAATAACATTCAAGATTAAAGTAACTTGAGAACACATGATAGAAAAATCACCTCGTCAAAAATAAATAATTAATAGTAGACTTCCACTTCTAAGAAACACTTTTAGATTTTAATGCAAGATCAACATAAAATAAATACAATTGAAAGAAAATGTTCATTTCCTTGTCAATCAAAAAAATATTTATAATCATATTAATAACAATTAAGAAGTAACCTTAAATTAGAAAGTCTGTTATAGCTAACAAAATATGCTCCTCCTCCGAAACTAGTTAAAAACCATGGCTTACAAAGCCGTCTTCTAAGGACAACGACAGTTTAAAAAATAAAATAAAATAAAATTATGATATAAAATCAGCTTACGAAACCGATCTGTAAAAGAGACAGACCACAATATAAAAACTAAAACTAAATTTAACACAATAACGTGACGTGGAGGTTGGATAATGGATTATTGTTGTCCTGACTCCTGACTCATTAATAACTTGACTTGCAGGGGCCCACCGAAGAATCCGGATACCGGATGCATTGAAAGTTTCAATAAGATGCTCTCATTACCTGTCCCCTTCCTTTCTTGATTTGCTTTCTTACTCGCTTTTTTCTCATGCACGCAAAGAATAAATATTATTAAAGAATATTCCAAGGTTCCCTCATCAATTTTAACAGAAAGCTTTACATCATTTCCCCGCCCCGCCCGCTCGAAGAGATTGAAAGCGATAGAAAGGAGCTTATCATGCAAATTCAACCCAAATTAGTGGCTCGGTCCAGATGCACTTACACGTCAAAGCATGTGCTACGTATTTAGATTCAAGGAATGTGCTACAGTCATTTAATTTCTGATAAACCACAAAATAAATATAATTATACGTTTTTTTAATGCATAATTGTAATTATTAGTTATGTATTGTTTGTGTCTCATTAGTTTTCTGGTTAAATGGGGTGTTTGTCACTGCTCATTATTAATATATCAGTCACTAGTTATTTGTCTCATCTTCTTACAATCTAGAAAAATCTCACTTATTAATTCACCTCAAATTCTAAAACATTAAGCTGTTTAATCTTTAATGCTTTAATACTCTTTCTGGTTACCTAGTAATAAGGTTGAACAATGACTTAGTATAATAAAGCTAAACAATAAAGTAGCTTCTACAGCTATTATGTGCTTCCTAGAACAAATACTTTCAAATGTTTTGGCACATGTAAGCCTTCGAATTATAAACCATGTATATTGTTTTTACTAATAAAATGTAACTCTAATTAAAACATTATTTTAAAAATAAATTAATAAAAAAATATAATCATAAAACCTACTAAATGGATTCTATTATTCCAGAAATGAAGAAACTGTTTATTGTTTGTTGTCACGAAAGGTGTCTTATTGTCCCCGCTAGATACAAATAGAGTTGGAAGTGCGCATTAATTGTAATAATCCAAAAGTAGCAAAATAAGAAAGTGGGGCTGAGCCCTCTCATCTAACCATCAACGATTTTTAATGGAATACAAATAAATGGCATGGAGAATAATTGGTTTGAAACTGAAGTTGATTGTGCGGCTGAAAGCGACACAAAAGGAAAGACGACCCTAGGGATGACCAGCTGGGTGGGGTGGGGTTGGGGTTTATACTTGATAAGAGTCTATGTTACTATTACCACCATGTTACATCTACATGTGTAGGGAAGTTGGAGTAGATAACCATTTAAAGGCGCTGCCACATATTTGGCTCCTTCCCCATAGAAACATTTTACAAATTACGTTTAAAACCTCTTTAAAATTTTTAAATTAAGAAAGCAATCAATTAAAAAATTTAAGTTAACATACATGGTTAGATGTATTTGGAAAATTATACTATTTTGCATTTTAATAATGAAAAGAATGGTAACAACTTTATTTAATTGAATAAGCAATTTAATAAAGTTTTATAGAATTTTAATGAATACTTATTAATGCATTGAAGTGTTTTGCAATTTAATATGGTTATCATATGTAGATTTGACTTCAAATTTCAAATTTTAGTGTAGAATTTCAAAATAGTATTGTGATAATCGTAATAAAAAAATGACACCTTCCTCCAACTTAATAGTTTTTTTAGAAAGAACATTAACTTCATTGTTGAACTCCCTATAGGTACGAAGAAAATGAATAGATTGAAAATTAGTTTTAAGCCAACAAATCATATTTTGCTAGTGTTCCAAAAGAAACAGTGTATCACTGATTTCTCAACTGCTACACCACACCTCCCTTCCTGTGAAGCCCCATCAAAATTACCAATAAACATATTCTCACATAAAGTAAGAGGTTCTTACTGTCTTGTCATAAGGCTCCTTCTTATATTCATTAAATGCACCAATAACTAGAGAACTATCTCTAACATTATTCTTTTTAAATGCACCAATAACTAGAAAACTATCTGGCAGTCTGGCAGTGCCCGGAATGGGCAAAGTACAACAAATATTGGTTGCCATTTCTTAGTCCATGGGCTAGCGGGATTCATCATTCGATCTTGTTGTCCATAGTTCAAACTATGAACTAGGGAACCAGGAATCTCTTTTATTTTTTTTGTGGAGCCCGCGGGGTTAACTCTGGAATCAACAAAGATACCAACAGAAAAATCCCAACTGTTTGAATATCCTCACTACTATTCTGATTCCCCACCCGTTAGTTTAGATGTCCATACTAAATTTAATTAAAAGAAACTCTTCCAACTCTTGTCGCAATCGGTGAGAATCGATCCACTCCTATATAACCATATACTACAAAGCATAACAATCTTTTTAATCAATGTCTTTCAGTTATAAAAAGACAAATTGCTTAAGTAACTATAAATAGGTCTATTTTAATAAAAGTCAACTAAAACAACATTTCTATTAGAAAGAGACAATTATGTTATATAGTAAAATATTTCTTTTTAAATAAAAAATTAAAATAATTTTGATAAATAAAATTGAGAAAAACAAATATTATATATATATATATACACACACACTTAAATTTATAAATAAAATTATGCAAAATAAATTTTTATATGATTTTATATATTGTTAAATTAATATAGATTTATTTTAAACCTGGATTTATTAAACACCAAGAGAATCCAAATTCTTGAAGTGTAAATTTTTTCTTGATGTATTTTTTTAAGAGGATGGATCTATATTGGTTTTAATTTTTTATTTGATAAATAGACATGAATATTTTGAATTGCTTTTTATTTTTAATAAGTTTTAATCACTGAACATGACAACATCTTTTTCTATAGGCTCGAGTCAATAAACATTTAAAACTCATAATTACTAATTAAATGAATTCTCAATAGATTAAATCTTATCAACATAGATCTATGTGAATCTCTTGAGGTGTAAATTTATATTTGATCCCTCTCTATGTTAGATATATGTGGGTTTAAAATGAAATCGATATAATTTTTTTTTTGTATAAGTCCACCTCACTTGTATTATTATTTCTTTTTTTAAGAGGAGTGTCGTGCAGAAAGATATAAGCAAGTTTAAAATGAAATCAATATAATATGTATTTGTATAAGCTACATCACTTGCATTTTTATTTCTTTTTTTAAATAGGAATGTCATGTTACATAATGTTACAAAGCCTCTTGAGTTGTAGAGCACCTCTCCCCCATACTGGCCTATCGAGCAAGAACAATAAATAAAATTAAAAAACATTACACAATTATGTCATTAAAATGAACCCTTCATAATATGCATAATAAACCCCAAGTGACATGTATACATCAATAAAACTAGATATCAACAAAAGAGCCTTTCATAATATAAATAAATCATAAACAAGTAACACATTTAACCAAAAAAAAATGTTAGGTTTTCATAAAGTGAATAATAAACCTTACAAAACACATAACCAAATATGGCCCTCATGTGAATCCAGGGTTTGACCGCCCACAGGCCTGGTTTGCTGGTCGTGGGGATCAGATCTGTCAGGGGATTTATGCTCCGGGATCCAGTAGTGACGCGGACAGAAGGTTCAGTAGCAAGGGCACTCACAAACATCGCAAAAATTGGGTTAAGAAGAGGCTTGGTTATAATTATGCACTAGGTGAGGATATAGGCTGAGAACAGGTTGAGCAGATGGCCAATTCTACACTGGTGGGGCGGTTTCTGGGTAGATCCTTCTCTGTGTAGACTGTGGTACATTGCGTTGAGGATTGCTAGATGGAGGCATTGGGAGCGGCCCCAGAAGTGGAAGGCTTAACCCGTGGCTGGTATGCTTTCAATTTTCAAATCCAGGAGCACTTGCAGTGGGTTCCCAACCAGAATTGGTCCTTGGATCACACTCTAGTGCTGTTAAAATGTTGGCATCCTCTTTTTGATGCAAGTAGAGAGAGGGTGGACATTGTGCCTCTCTAGGTGATACTTTCGAGTTTTCCACTACATTACTAGACTGAAGAACATTTTATCAACATCAATAACATTCTGGGACCTTTCTGGAAGCAGATTACTCATTTAAGGAAACGAAGCTGAAAAGGGTTGCAAGAATACTGGTTAGTCTCAACATCAGGGAGGGTTTAGCTGTAGATTTGATGCTGAGTCGGGGTCCATATCAAATCAAACAGATCCTAGACTACGAGAATGTTCCTTTCCGTTGCAGGAGGTGCCATGCTTATGGGCATCCTTCGACTGATTGTAGCTTATCGATTTGCACTGTAAATAGTCGCAAAAAGCATCATGGGTTTGAGAGGAATGGGATGGATGGGGGGTGCACAGATCCGTTGTCACCAATGTCAACACCTGTGGAACCGGTGAGTGAGGAGGCCGATGGTAGCTGTCATGAGGAGGAGCCTGTGGCATCGCTTCCTGTGATAGAGGTGGTCAAAAATGTGGGTGACCCTTTCTTGATTGGGGATCCTCTTCTGGGTATTTCTTCCTTTACTCTTACCCCATCTATAAATTTATTTACTAAAAATTAGAATGTGTCTGGGTTAGATTGGGTGGAAGGGTTAAAAAATATGACTCTGGCTACTCAACCTATAGAGTTTTCTTCACCCAACTCTGCTGCATTACTGGGGGATCCCCCACAGGTTTTGAACCCGAAACCGATAGAGGAGGAGGTTCTTTCCCCTTGTTCCCCACCCAATTCTACTGATTCGGGTTATTTTCTTTGGTTTTGCACCAAGGTGGCTTCGGGGGGTTTGGGGAAAGCTAATATTGATCCCCCCAGGGGAAGGGAAAGGAAATCCTTCATTGCCAAGGCACAATCCAAAGCAAGAAATGATTTTTTGGATGGTAAACAACAATCTATTGAGAAGGCCCTTAGAGCAATGCATGCCCAGAAGAAGGGTCATAGATGAAGCTTATGTCTCTAAATTGTCGGGCTCTTGCTGGTCCCCAGAAAAGATAAGCACTCGGGAGGGTGGTTGATTTAGAACACCCTGATGTTCTTTTGCTTCAAGAAACTTTAGGAGTAGGAGATGTGGTTAAATGTAGGTTGGAAAGTTGGTTTACTAGATGGCATTATGAAACTCTGGACGTTAGAGGCTGCTCTGGAGGACTGGCTATTGGATGGAATGTCAGAAATGTTAAGGTTCTGAACATCTGGGATATGGAGTCGATTCTTGGCATGACTTTTAAGGCTCTGGAACATGTGGATACTTTTACTGTTTTTAATGTCGATGGCCCGTATTTGAAAAGGATCCCCTTATGGGATAACCTATTTAACAACTCACTACTAAGGGGTGATTTAGTGATTATTGGTGGAGACTTAAATTTTTCTCTGGGGCAGGCTGAGGTTTGGGGGCCTCATCCCTGTGCCTATTTGTCGACGGAATATTTCACTCAGAAACTGGTAGAAAGGAACTGGTTGGATATTGAACCCATCAAGCTCAAGCATACTTGGAAAAAAAAATATGTGGGGAGGGGAGAGTGGCCAAGAGACTGGATCGTTTCCTGGTGACTGAAAAGGTAGTGGACAAACATCATTTTATCAAACAATGGGTGGGGTGTGGAGGTCAGTCTAATCATTCTCCTATTTTTTCTAGAATTTAAAAATGGACCTGTTAAACCGCCAAGTCCCTTAAAATTCAACAAGACTTTTCTCTATTTGATATCCAACAATTGGATTCCTTATGATCCTGAAAATAGGAGTACTGTTGCTTTTCAGTTTGTAGTGAATTTTCAGATTTTAAAGGATGCTATTAAGGTTTGTTCTATGGATAAGAGAAGAAGGGAGGACAATGAACTGAAACTTATTGAAAAGGAACTCTCTGATATCCTTGATAAGGAAGGGGGGGAATGATGGATCTATTGGACAAAGAACTGTTGATCAAACTGGAAGGGAGAAGAAATATTCTGCTATTGGAAAGGGAAGGGACGTGGAGATTAAAGAGTAGGGATGTTTGGTTGGATTGTGGGGATGGCAACACAAAGTTTTTTCATGCATATGCCAGGGGGAGAAAATCAGCCAATACTATCTGGAGATTATTAGATGAACAGGGAACAAACCATGACACTTCCGAAGGAATGGCCAGTACAGGGTGGAGCATTTTAAGAAGTTGTTTAAACCACCTGCCTAGGCATCTATAGCAGAATTCATTCGTATTGCTTAGGTTTTCCCTCGTTTTGTGGAGGAGGATAAAAATTTGTCCTTGATGGAGGAAGTCACTGAAGGCAAACTAAAGGAGGTCCTTCAAAGTTTTTAGAAGGATAAGAGTCCAGGCCCTAATGGATGGACGATTGAATTCTTCCTGGAAATTTTTGAACTCATGGGAGGGGATTTATTAAAGGTTGTGGAAGACACTAGAATCTCTGGAAGGGTTGTAGCTTATTTCAATTCAAATTTTATAGCTCTGATACCAAAAGTTGACAACCATGTCTCTCTGAATGATTTCAAGCCCATTTCACTCTGTAATTGCATCTACAAAGTGGTATCCAAGGTGATTGCGAAAAGACTCAAGGGGATTTTTTCTGAACATATCACTGAAGAGAGATTTGGGTTCCTGGAGGGGAGACAGATCCATGAAGCCATTGGGGTAGCCTAGGAAGGAATTCACAGCTTGAAAATGAAAAATATCAAGGGGGCTATCCTTAAAATAGATCTCTCCAAATCATATGACAAGGTAAGTTGGCTTTACTTACGTATGTTGTTAACACACCTTGGGTTTGGAATTGCTTTTATCGGGTGAATTATGAGTTGCATCACAACTGTGTCATTTTCAGTCCTGATTAATGGTGCTGCTTTCTCTTTTTTTCATGTTGAAAGAGGGATGAGGTAGGGTTGTCCTCTATAGCCACTTCTCTTTTTGTCAGTGGCTGAAGGATTGAGTAGGTCTCTTAGGGAGGCTAAAAGACTTGGAACTTTGAAGGGTATTCAGATCTCACGGCGACTGCATCTAACTCATCTTTTGTTTGTGGATGACGTCCTTATCTTTTATTCGGGCTCGAACTGAGATTTAAATTCTATATCTGATATATTGGAGTTGTTCTCCAAAGCCGCTGGGATGGAAATAAACTTTGGGAAATATACACTATCTACCCACCTGTTGAGTGCTGATGAGGTACATGAAATATACGGGATTTTCCCTTATAGGCTGGAAGGATTGGATGGTGGACTGAAATATATAGGGTTTTATTTTAAACCTAATGATTACCAGAAATGGGACTAGAAATGGTTGTTGGAAAAGATGGAAAAATGCTTAAAAAACTGGAGCCATAAATGGTTGTCTAGGGCTGGCAGAATGGTGTTGATTAAAGCAGTCTTAGAAGCAATTCCAGTCTACTGGATGTCACTGGCTTGGATTCCAAAAGGAATACTGGAAGCGGCTTGTAGAACTTGTTTTTGTTTTCTGTGGAGTGGTAAACAGGAGGCGCATGTGACTCCATGGGTCCGATGGGAGAGGATTGTTGTCCTGAAAGGGTTGGGAGGTTGGGGCCTCAAAAATATTTTCTTGTTTGCTAAGTCATTAGCGTCCAAGGGGGGATGGAGACTCTTAAAGACTGAAATCTTGTGGACACAGGTCATCATACAGAAGTATATTTCCCTTGACTCTGTGGAACATTGGATTCAGAGTCCTATGAAATTGCATGCTAGTGGATCAGTTATTTGGAAGGTTGTGGTTAATTCTATTGATGTGATTGAATCTTGTCTTGCATGGTACATGGGGAACAAGAGGAAATTAAGGGTTGGCAAGGACCCATGGGTCGGATGCATTCAGCAACATAGGCTTCCTGATCACACGGTGGAGGTGCTGATGCATAAAGGTATTGTATACCTTTCCCAATTAGCTGCACCTTTTCAGGAGAACCGGTGGGATCACAACTAGAAATCAGCATTGGAATTGGAATTACCTGAGCCAACAGAAAGGGATATGGAACTATTTATTGGTGTCTTGATCCAAGAACATATTAAGCTTAGGGACATGGAGGATGTTGTCATTTGGGATGGGGATCCGAGTTGAAGATATACACCAAAGGCGGGGTATGTAAAACTTAGTGTTGATGGTTTTCAAATGGATTTGATTTGGTGGTGGAAGAAACTGTGGAAAATCAAAATCCCACCTAAAACCATAATTTTTAGGTGGTGTGTGTTGGAAAACAAGGCACCTACTTGGGAAAATTTGCAGAAAATGTGTCTCCAAGTTCCTGGTTGGTGTGCTCTTTGTAAGGATGAAGGTGAGTCTGTTATTCACCTTTTCTTACATTATTCATTTATTAAAGAAGTTTGGAAGGAATGTCCTAAGGCCCTGGGCACTCCTTGCATTTGGGATGGTATTTGGTACAATAATTCATGTGCAATAATTCTGTGAATTGGTCGATGGGAATGAGTCCATTCCATATCGTGCAATGAAAAATCCCGCATAGAGTGTTCGACTTAGTTGAAGTGCCGAGAGGAACGTGGAAGAGTGCAAATACAGATTCATTTGTTGACCACATGAAAGAAGTACACAAGTAGGTGAGAAGACAACTCGAGAAAATCAATGTGGCATACAAGTTGAGAGTCAACCGAAAGAAACAACTGCAATCATTTTCATATAGCAACTTAGTGTATGCACCTCTGAGAAAAGAGAGGTTCTTGCATGGAATATATAATAAGTTGAGATTGAAGAAGATTTGTATGTGTAGAATCCTCAGAAAAATTTTGGAAAATTCTTATGTTCTTGATTTTCTGAAAAATATGGGCATATCGTGACATTTAATGTTTTCGACCCATCCAGATTTGAAGAAGGGTCAATTGGTGACAAGAAAGAAATTGCTGACTTGTTGTGACAAATTCCAGTCCATACGAGGGAAGAAATCGTAGAAGTGCTTGAGGAGCACGGAGTTGGGAGGACCAAAAGTAAGAAAAATAAAGAATGCTTGGTTCGATGGGTCAACAGAGACTTGGAAGAGGTGACGTGGATTTCAGGAGAAGAGCTCAACAAACTGCAAGGTTTAGAGAAAGGTTCTTTTCAACACTGGAAGGCTGATGCAGGGACATCTGGACACAACAAATATCGTTGAAGGTAGGAAACTGAACTCCTATAGGACAGTTGACGACCTCCAACAATTGGGAATATAGTTGACAGGAGGTGGAGTGTAGTGGTCGATAAGACACTAGTCAACAGAAAGAGTAGTTAGAGGTTCCACCTAGGGAAAATGGTCGATGTTCGACAGAAGGACCAATGGAGGACAATAGCCATAATATCAACTAGGGAGTAGTTGATGATTGATGGTGAGCGACCAAAAGAGTCGAGAAACAAGCTGACATCGATGAGTTACCAACCGACCAAACAACCAGAAACCCGAGGAACATAGTGACAGGGTAGTTGGAGTTGTTGCAACGCAGTTAAGGTGGTTGTTGAAGAATACCAGGTAGCAAATCCTATTGAAATGATCATGAGGATGTATTTAATGCATTCACGACGATGCCTAAGAGTAGGTGAGCTTCTAGAAGGAGAGAACTGAGTATTGTACACCCAAATGAAGTTATAAATATTAGTGTGTGTTTAGAAACAAGGAATTTTTTGGGAGATACCAGGAAGAGAGGAGGAAATCATGAGTGAACATAAGTCAAAGGTTGTGTGTCGAATCTGCATGTGTTTGCAGAAGGAATGTGTAAACATAGAGGAAGTAGCATTCCCTCTTGCAGTTGTATGCTAAAATGGTCGATGTTTATTTCAACTAGTTTCCTTTGTAACTTTGTAACCTCTTGTACTTAGATTTCTTCATTTAATTGAAAGCTATACTTCTTGGCAAATCTATTTTCTGTTGTGTGACTATGATTGGAAAGCGGTTTATCAACCGACCTTGCATCACATTTCCTTTTTTTTTTTTTGAGGTGTCATACAAAAACCCAATGTCTATAGAAAACATATTAATGTTGAAATCCTAACCCTTATGTTCTATGTCGATGACCTAATCATCATTGGGAGCAATCACCCAAATCAACATTGTGAAGTCTAGCCTTATGACACAATTTGATATGTTTGAATTAGCTCATGTTCATTACTTCCTTTGTATTTAAGTACACCAGTATAAGAAGTGGATATTTGTTCTGTAGTGTATGTATGCTGTCATGTCCCCATCCCTCAGACCGACGAAGAGGACGCGACGAACATCAAATTCAGCCGGGCAAACAACCCCATGAACAGGAACAGGAGAAATGCTGATATTAAAAGCTTAAACAACATAACAGAATGCATAAAACATCATACAAGATGCATAATTCCTCAATCATTCAGCGGAAGCAAACATATTCATAAACCAGCATTCAACATGTTCATCATAACTCATTAAACATCAATATAATTGCAGAAATGGAATAGCCGCAGCACTTATCTTTCAATGAAGAACTTGCCGCAACCAGCTACGTCGCTGCAACGTTCCACCCAACCATAGGTCAGCATGCTTATCATTCTCTCAGCACACTGCCACCCCCGAGATGGGCATGATTCCTCCAAGGATAAGGGTCAATTGCAGGCTTACACATAGCCGAGGGGACACAAAACAGCCAAACCAAACACTGCTTGGTTTAACAAGCCTTCAACAAGCGGCCCAACTAGCACAGTCCGAAGACCAACCACTGCATACCCACAGCAATCAACCCCTTCACAACCCTGTGAAGAAAGCAAAACAACCGGTGACAGTCCCAAACAACAGATGAGGCACAACTCAAGCCCACAAGGAAACTCAGAGTTGTTCTTGGCCCTAACGTGGCCAAAACAACTCAGCAACCACACCCAAACTAGGGTAACAACAGCAGCCCAATTTCACAATAAAAACAGTGGCAACAATCCACAGCCCATAGTGGATAAGAAACAGAACTCCCGGCATAACCCTGGGAGACTCAGCCAATGACTGTGGCAATCAACAGCCCCAACTCACAGTGCCAACGATGGCAGCTAAACACAGTCCCAAACAGCAGGGAAACTCAGACGCAGACCACGACAGAAAATGACTCGATACGAAAACATAGCAGTCCCAAAACGCAATTGGACACCACAGCCAACCAAAAACATGGGGAAGACAACAACCCCAAAACACAATCAGTGAGAAAGGCTCACAATGTGGGAAAACGAACCCAAACAATCTGTGCGTGAGTGCAACCCGCACCAGACCACAAAACGCCAAGCAGACTTACCCAATTCCACTCTGTGGAAGAAGTGAATGACCACAGGTAAGCAGCTCTCCTCCTAGCCGCGTGAGATCCAGCAGATCCTCTTCCTGTGCGTGAGGATGAGCAAGACTCCCACCCCTCTACGTGAGGAAAAACAAACAGCGGCCTCTGCGTGAGGAATGAACAGACCACGAACCTGCACGAGAGAAGGAAACCGACCACCGTCGTGAAGGTTGAAGCCCAGCTGTGTAAGCAAACAGACAGCGGCCTCTACGCGTGGATGAACAACAGAATGCTTAGCAGGGGGAGGATGAACCAGTAGGGTGAGAATGGAGTCGTGGGTGGTGTGTTGGTGTGGGTAAGGGACTGACAGTCCTGCCACCCCACTCCCAAAGGAAATAACCACCCTTAACCACTCAGCCATCACTCCTCAACCACTAGCGGAAGCATTAAAGAGGTTGACAAGGTTGGATGAGACAATAAAAGGTGGCAAACAACCAAAGGTGGCAAAACATGGGTTTTTCCCCCATAGGCTAAGGTTTGACATCCCCACCCCTTATCCTTTGGAACCATGCCCTTTTCATTCAAGGTTGCACTGCCATAGTTGGTTGTGGTTTATTTTATTTTATGTGCGTGTTTACATGATGCCGAATTATAATGTGCCATATGGCACGATAAACCATCGGCAACTATCCCCATTGCCGAAACACACACACAACCCAATCGATGGTGGGGCTTTTGCCTTGAGCTCCTCACCACGATTGATTACATTGTATACATCATGCAAATGGGGTCAAAACTGGGGACGTGACATTCCCCTCCCCCTTGGAATAACATCGCCCTCGGTGTTCCATTACATATATACAATACATATACAATTGCACATCAAAATTTCAAAATTTTGCAGATCTGTCCCACGTTCAATCATCTACTTGAACATTCAATACCAAGCTCCACGGCTTCCATGGACTTTTCCTGCTGGTTTACAGCTTCCTGCTGATCCCGAAGTCTAGAAACTTGTGGCTATTGCCTTCATCATGTTCCCTCATTGGACAGTCCCGGCGTAAATGATGTCCTCCGCATCTCCACCATCTCACTGGCTGCTTCATCTTTACCTGCTCAATTTCCTTTGAGTCTTCATGCCTAAACCATTTCTTATCGGGTCGCTTGGACAATTGTCCCACTCCTGATCCGCCTTCCTTTCCTTTGTCGATTGCTCCCAGAAGGATTTTCACCTCCCTTTGCAACCCAATAGAGTCTTGCAAAATCTGGTGGTTTATTTCACTCTGCCTTTTCTGTATCTTGAGCATCTCCCCAAGGTTCTCTTAGGTCTTGGCAATCACTTGAAGGAGACTTCCAGCCAGGTCCAACAACTTTTGATCTGTTGCCATGATCAATGTGCACCACCTAGTTTCACTTTTCTCACCCTCTTTTTTTTGTTCCATCATCGCAGTGGCTTTTCATGCTCTCAGCCTCTTTCACTTCACCGTGAATGCTAGACCAATCTCTCTTGGTCATGACACTTAGTGTCTTTGGTCTATTCCAGACCTCTAAACCGTGGAGTCTCTCCACATGGTTTGTCTCGGCTGCTAGGACTCCCCTGTCCTACTAGTACCTTTTTCATTACCGCTCAACTCGAGCTTTCCAGGACAGCCTCATGTCCACATGCATCTCTAGGGTGCTCTCATAGTCCTCGCTTCCAGCGATACCTATATTCAAACATTGAATAAATTCACATGTTTAGTTTATTCCCATTAGTTTTATCTTTAGAACAAGAGCTTAAAACATCATATCCAAATCATATACAGATGTATATTCATAAGCAAAATAATCCAATACTTATCTGTATTGTGCGTTTCCTCATTCGTCCACAGGATCCTGCTTCGCTTTGCAAGCCTTGGGATCGCCTATGGATTTATATGTTAGGTCAGCACGCCGGCTGCTCCACAACATCAAATAATTAATGTCCATCCAGTACATAACCATGTCAACTAGGCTTGGAACTTTATCATGACCATTTCTAGGTCTAGGATCTACTATGGATCCTCAGGCAAATCACAGCCCATCATATACTTATGTCAACAATGACACATACACTTATACCAACATACACTTATATCGACCATAACCCTTACTCCGCAACCCCTCACAACAACCATTTACCATTTTACTTTTACCTTTACCTTTAGCATGTTAACACAAGCAACACAAGCGATCTCATTAGCGTTATTGCTCTAAAACTGTAATCACATTTCTCATTATTCACTATCAAGTATTGAGACACCAGGAGTGCGTCCACTCCCTAGAGTGTAATCAATATTGAAAACCCTTTCATGATCCAACATCGGAAAAGTGTGCACCCATTCCCGGTGTGTGCCATGCAGGCCCTATGCATACTCAAGCAATCGGTCATCATTGGAATAAAATCAAAACATGTTCTGCATATTGAATTTATCAATTAAACATGCATATTCATAGCAAGGGTTACAGAACACTTATCCATTTGTCGTCGCAGTATGCCTTTGTTAAGGAGGAATGGAGGCTCCTTCCCTGAGTTAGCAGTCCCTCAGTTTGCCATCCAAATTCCTTTTCACATTTCACATTCACACATGTCTTACCGACATAAACCATACCATCTCACTCATGTTATTACCAAACATGCAGTGCAGATGAGACATTTTCAAAATGTCCAATGGCGTTTCACCCGAAACCCATTTCCAATATGAGGGAAAACCTTCCCATGAAGTTTGGCTCTTGCAGGTCATCACACATGATCTTCCTGCAGTGTGTACCCCTGACACATTCATCAAATAGCCAAACAGTCAATCATTACTTGATAGTACAATCCAAATTGATTGTTCCATAACCAAGCAATGACATTAGAAATCAAATTCATTAAGAATTTTCAATTCTATCTACTACAGAAATTGACTTGTTCAATTGTGGGTTTCTTGTAAGCAGCACTACTATGCCCATTACAATTTTTATGCTTACTATCATAACATGAATACCCACTTACCATGCGTCCCTCCTGACACAATCTTATACAAGCCAACAATGATTAGTAGTCGTTAGTACTTTCTTAAATCCGAAATCCAAAATTCAAATTTAACAACCCATTATGCATATCAACTACTTTCACAACCATGAGACTTCTTCTCATAAATGGTATATTTTGGCATTGGTCAAGGTCTTACCTCTCACTGCCATGCTCGAATAATCTACCTGAAACATGAGTTTCAATCAACCAAACATAATCTTATGCAAGCCAACAGTGGCTAGTGGTTGTCAGCAATTTCCCAAATCCGAAATTCACAATTCGAATTTTAACAACCTATTATGCATATCAAATGGTAGATTCGGGCATTGGTCAGGGTCTTACCTCTCAATGCCATGCTTAAAATAATCTACCTGAAACATAAGCTTCAAACAACCAAACTCTTGGTAAGTCTGGATGCATATAACCTTGTCATTGCTACAGCCATCACTGAAGCATTCTCAGAATTTATAAAATTCAGATACTTCCCGCTGTTAGTCACATCAATATATACCAAAACTCATTTACTTCGTGCATTCATTATCATATTAATATTGCAAGGTATAGTCATATCATTCATGCAATTAAATGGAGGTTTGGATACCCTTACTTCACAAGCGTATCATTCATACCACCTTGCTCTTTAATAGAGCATTTCTGGTAGCCAATTGATCATGACTATCCTGCATTCATAACAGCCTTCGAAACAGTTCCAGAATTATCATTAATTCGTCGTTTCAGCTGTTAGTCATTCATAATATCACATGGATTCAGCTCAATGCATTCAACATACCATGCATGGCCTAACCATGTCCACTTCATATAGGATGCATCACTATAATCAATAGCATCAACATATATAAGCATGACACCTTTCTATATTCAAATTTCCACATGGTAGGAGGTCTCTTACTTGTACCAATCCATGGAATTTGTCATAAGCAAACTCTTACCTGCATGGGTCTTACTTACGCCCTTGCCATGACCATTTTGGGTTGGTCCTTTGCAGGAGGTTGCCTAATTTGCTCACCAACTTTTGTTATGGACTTGTTGCTTTACCCCTTTCTCCAGAGTGTTGCTGGTCACAATTGTCAGCATCAGCAACATATTCATCCAGGTCCATGTCTTCGTTGGTTTTCCCACTAATGCCAACATCAAAGCAATGATTATCATTAGTGGTTTATTATAAATATATAATTTCCAATATTCTTACCAATCATGCAATACCCTATGCATTCAATACATATCCTCATGCATTTCAAGCATAAACTTAGGAAATGTAGTTATAATCAGCAAGATAGGGTCCAATGAAAACTTCCCTTTCAAATTCCTCATCTTCTCATGGAATTCCTTTTTCACACAGCAGTTGGTTGACTTCATAGTCCTTGCTGCCCCTGGGCATGCAACCATCCAGATTTGTCCATTTGATAACAGCAGCCATCATTAGCACTTTGCTACTTCATGCTCAGATTTTGGTCACTTATCCTTTTTCCCTACCGGATAAGCTTTCCAACGCCTATTTATATGCGTCATTCCGACCTTGGGTGTGAAAACCACACCACTTCTAAGAATGAAGACTTTCACCAAGTCTCAGGCAAAACACACAACTGTATTTTGGTTTCCAACTTCAGCCACCTCACTTCCATGGCACCATTCGTCTTTTATGAATTCTGGATTCTACTAAATTGCCCAAAACATAGAATCTTCTTTTCACAAGAATGACTATCTCAAGGGACGACGGGGGTCAAGGGGGCTTGCCCCCTTGTAGGGCGGGTCGAGGGCAGCGCCCTCGTTTTTTTTTTTTGTAAAACATTAATTTTCGCGCAATCTGGCGCATAAGATCGCTGCCACTTCTGATTTTTTAGCCCATGAAAATTTACTGAAAAACTGCTTGAAAACCCTGCTGGAAGGCAATCGAAATCGGCTGGAAATCCCACTGAAAAATCCCAAAATGTCTTTGTGCAAAATCGAATCTCATTCCACACAACCTTCCGACGTATCGGCTGTCAAACAGTTACTCCTCCCGCTGAATCGGCTCTCGTAAGGCTTTCCCCTTCCGCAACGGCGACACTCATCGGCTGTCGAAATCTTTCCCCTTCCGCAACGGCGGCACTCATCGGCTGTCGAAAGCTTTTCTACATCGGAAGCCGAAACGTTTTCTCTTCCGCAACGGCGGAACATGATCTCTTTCCTTATTCCGATCGGCGGCACAACCGGGTCGACATTGGCAACCTTTCTACGTCAGAAACCAAATTGCTTTGGCTTCCGCAACGACGGATGTTCATTCCCTTTCTTCTTCCGACGACCAATATTTTTCTATCTTTCTTTTACCGCATCGGCCGTCGGAACACTTTCCTCATCAGAATCCTTATTGCTTCTTCACCCGCAATGGCGGACGTCGGAAGCATTTCCACATCGGAAGCCAAATGACTTTGGCTTCCACAACGGCGGCTCGCCAAAGACAAACCTCTTCCGACTATCTAACACTTAGACCAATTTTTTTTTCAAAACTTCCCTTTGTCGGAAATCGGCTCCATTGCTGCATCGATGGCTGAATACTTTTCACAACCGCAACGACGGACCAGAAATCGCTAAACCTTCCGCCATATCGGAAGTCGAAACCACTAAGTGTTCTGACTGTCAACACTTAGGCGATTTTTGAAGTTTGCTGCTGTCAAACTCTAATCTCTGCTAGGCAGAAATGAAGTCCTGCCTCTGTCAGTTGCTCCTTCTTGGCCCATAGAGGCCCACTGTTGCAACCAGGAGCTCTGATACCATACTGTCACATCCCCATCCCTCAGACCGGCGAAGAGGACGCGACGAACATCAAATTCAGCCGGGCAAACAACCCCATGAACAGGAACAGGAGAAATGCTGATATTAAAAGCTTAAACAACATAACAGAATGCGTAAAACATCATACAAGATGCATAATTCCTCAATCATTCAGCGGAAGCAAACATATTCATAAACCAGCATTCAACATGTTCATCATAACTCATTAAACATCAATATAATTGCAGAGATGGAATAGTCGCAGCACTTATCTTTCAATGAAGAACTTGCCCGCAACCAGCTACGTCCCTGCAACGTTCCACCCAACCATAGGCCAGCATGCTCATCATTCTCTCAGCACACTGCCACCCTCGATCTTGGCATGATTCCTCCAAGGATAAGGGTCAATTGCAGGCTTACACATAGCCGAGGGGACACAAAATAGCCAAACCAAACACTGCTGGGTTTAACAGGCCTTCAACAAGCGGCCCAGCCAGCACAGTCCGAAGACCAACCACTGCAGACCCGCAGCAATCAACCCCTTCACAGCCCTGTGAAGAAAGCAAAACAACCGATGACAGTCCCAAACAACAGATGAGGCACAACTCAAGCCCACAAGGAAACTCAGAGTTGTTCTTGGCCCTAACGTGGCTAAAACAACTCAGCAACCACACCCAAACTAGGGTAACGACAGCAGCCCATTTTCACAATAAAAATAGTGGCAACAATCCACAGCCCACAGTGGATAAGAAACAGAACTCCCGGCATAACCCTGGGAGACTCGGCCAATGACTGTGGCAATCAACAACCCCAACTCACAGTGCCAACGATGGCAGCTAAACACAGTCCCAAATAGCAGGGAAACTCAGATGCAGACCACGACAGAAAATGACTCAATACGAAAGCATAGCACTCCCAAAACGCAATTGGACACCACAGCCAACCAAAAACGTGGGGAAGACAACAGCCCCAAAACACAATCAGTGAGCAAGGCTCACAATGTGGGAAAACGACCCCAAACAATCTGTGCGTGAGTGCAACCCGCACAAGACCACAAAACACCAAGCAGACTTACCCAATTCCACTCTGTGGAAGAAGTGAATGACCACAGGTAAGCAGCTCTCCTCCTAGCCGCGTGAGATCCAGCAGATCCTCTGCCTGTGCGTGAGGATGAGCAAGACTCCCACCCCTCTGCGTGAGGAAAAACAAACAATGGCCTCCGCGTGAGGAATGAACAGACCACGAACCTGCGCGCGAGCAGGAAACCGACCACTGTTGTGAAGGTTGAAGCCCAGATGTGTAAGCAAACAGACAGCGGCCTCCTCGCGTGGATGAACACCAGAATGCTCAGCAGGGGGAGGATGAACCGACAGGGTGAGAATGGAGTCGTGGGTGGTGTGTGGGTGTGGGTAAGGGACTGACATTCCTGCCATCCCACTCCCAAAGGAAATAACTGCCCTTAACCACTCAGCCATCACTCCTCAACCACCAGCGGAAGCATTAAAGAGGTTGACAAGGTTGGATGAGACAAGAAAAGGTGGCAAACAACCAAAGGTGGCAAAACATGGGTTTTTCCCCCATAGGCTAAGGTTTGACATCCCCACCCCTTATCCTTTGGAACCATGCCCTTTTCATTCAACGTTGCACTGTCGTAGCTGGTTTTGGTTTATTTTATTTGATGTGCGTGTTTACATGATGCCGAATTATAATGTGCCATATGGCACGATAAATCATCGACAACTATCCCCATTGCTGAAACACACACACAACCCAATCGATGGTGGGGCTTTTGCCTTGAGCTCCTCACCACGATTGATTACATTATATACATCATGCAAACGGGGTCAAAACTGGGGACGTGACATATGCTCTTAACCTTCTCTGTGAGTTTCACATTAAAAACTACAAGTCTTCCCCCACTCTTTGGTCAAGGTTCAAAAAGTTCTATTTAATTGTTCAACTCCCAAGTTTGATCCTACTCTGTAAATATAGTTGGTCGTAAATATTTGATACTTGACCCATACTTAATAAGACATATCCATGGTGGTTGGTTAAGTCCCTTGCTTCACTCAAGATCTCCATGAGATTCATTGGAAAGGAACAAAATGTATCATTCATTGCATTCAAGGTGCTTATTAGTTTGGCTTCAAGTATACTAAAGAGGGTTGTTTTTCCTCAGTGGGTTTTAAAAATTCATAATGTGCAAGTGATGTTGAAGATTGAAAGTCTACTTCTAGTTATACTCTCAAGCTCGGTTTGGATCCTACCACTTGGTCTAGGTAGTTTCCAATGCATTTTGAAAATATTTTTGGATTGAATAATTGCTTGTAGAGTTTGGTTTTTAGAATCAACCTACTACAATGTGGTGGGACAGTTAAAGTGTCATTCAAATTGCTCATGATCTAGTTAAGCAGCAATGAATCAACCACATTGAGGTCTATCGCAATTCATTCATGATCATGGTCTCGACTTTAAATTTTGTTGTTAACAATACCAAATTGCAATTATTTTTACTAAATCACTTTCCTTCATTTGTTATTATTATAGAGATAACATATAATCCTTTTTTCCTCCCCCAACTCAAAGTTAATTTTACAAAAATGTTTAGTTCATAATTATTTGTACATATATTAACTATAAAGAATAAAAAAACATTTAAAATATAAAAAATAAACATGGTAATCATCAAAATAAACATTGAAATTATCCTAATAATGTTGGCTTAATCTAGTTCCCTATTTTTATGTTCTAATCATTCATGAATTTAGTTCAAAGTGAGATGAACTTGAATCATTCAACTTCAATTCTCCATTTTCCATTTTTGATGTTATAATCATTCATGAATTTTGTTGAAAGTGAGATTAACTTGAATAACCAAATATTTGAGGATTAGTTAATTATAAAGTAACTTAAGAAACTATAAAGAAGTAAGAAAATTATTTTTAAAAAAATTACAAAAGTAAATTAAATTAAAAAAAAATTAATGTTTTAAAAAAAATACAAATAATTTAATATATATGAGATATATATCCCTATAAATCGCTTCCATGAGAATTTTCACCTCCTTCATAAAATTTATTAATAATGATTATTAAAAAAACAACTTTAAAGTGCAACGTAACAAACTATAAAGAAAAATAACTTTAAACTTTTTTATTACAAGTAAGAAAATTAGATTAATATTGTAGTAGGAGTCGGAAAAACCACAGTATTCATAATTGTATATCGACGTTTCGATATACAATTATGAATACTATGGTTTTTCTGACTCCTGCTACAATTAACCACCACAAAAGTCTTGCTATAGATTAATATTTTTGTACCTTTAACCTGTTTATTTTTAAGAAATATAGATAATTTTAATTAATTTTTTTGAAACTACAAATAAATATGTGTTTTAAGAAATATAGATAATTATAAAATAAGTGATATAAATTTTAAAAAATATGTGATTATCTTCACTCAATAAAAAAAAATCGATATGCTTTTAAAAGATGTAAGTGGACTTAAGGATGTAGGAGGTTGCTAATCCAAAAACAAGCTTGAAACTCTCTTCTGGCAGGAATACCTCACTCGTGGTCATGATGTCATATATAGTCTTTTTGTATAAGTAACGAGAAGTATAAAATTGATGTTAGACATGTTTTCTTTGGGGTTAGTTTAAAGCATGAACAAAAGTTGGATGGTTGTGTTATAAATCTAAAACTTGTTGTTAAATAGCAAACTAGTATAAGGCTCAGAGGCCTTTCGATGTAAATTTTGATTTCAATTTTGAAATAACAAATAGAAAGTTTCTTTTCATGATTTTTTTTTCATAAAATAGGTGATACAAATACTTGTAAAGCACCTCAAGGGTTGATCATTTGATCGGCCAAGGCTTGATCATTCGTGCGAAACCACAACCAAGCCAAATGAGTTGTTGTGTCAATCTTGAAAAAATATGCCAGTTCAACTTCACAACATATTTTCAAACGATTCATCCAATCCATTTGATCCCTCGTTCATCAATTCCCCCGCTTACACATATAATTTCCAAGGAATTGTCATCATGAAAATCCTCACTTCTGCTACCAGATTCCTGACTCATCAGTTCAAGTCTAATCCATGACATGCAAATGACCATCTCATTGTCATGACTACATCTATATATGAACATGTGTATTGTGGTTGTAGTTCATTGTCTTGCTCACCACGCTGTATCGTTGTCTCATGTCTTGCCCCTCGGTGGTCATGCAGATAGTCCCGCCAGCCCCTGGGATTTTTCCCATGTTGTTGTATGAGATATCCTCACCTTGCAAGATTGTTATCAGTTGCTTTCATGCAGAACAACCCATCGATCGATCCAAATGACTACTCGCGTTGAATGAACATTGCAAGGTCCAAACCATGTCTTGAGATTGAGAGCCCACATTAAATGAACATTGCAATGAGTCAAGATGTTCATTCAACGAAAGTGGCCTTTGATGTGCTAGCCACATCTCACTTTCTCACATCCCTTTCTGCTAGTGCAACATTTTATGGAGGGCTGAGAAAGTGATCATTTGTAGCTGAAATAATTGATGTCGATGTTCTTTCTTCGTCTTTGTTTCTTAGTCTCCTCGATATCTGGAAAAATGTCTCTTATGGTCCGAATTTTCATCACGCACTCAGACAACAGTATTCCGACTGCATTGTTATCATCGGGGGAAAGGTGTCGAAAACCAGGCCTCATTTTCCGTGTATGTTTCATTTCATAGCATTACAATGGGATGTAGTCCTTACTGCAGATGAATTTTTGCACCAATGAGAGTTTTCACATCCTTGTTGATAAAACTTATTAGGTGTCATATGTAATAATAATTAATAAATAACCTTAAATTAGAAAGACTAAAATTGTTAGTAAAACTTAATAATCATGGCTTACACATTTTTCCATGGACAAAAACAAATTGTACTTTAGTTGGTGATCCAAATGATTCTCGCAAGCCTTTCTCTTAGTTTCATCCATTTGGTTCAACTGTTATAGCCAAGCATAAATAGATTGAATATCCTTAGAGTTATAAAGAAGCAATCAATCATTTTGAATGGAAGAAGGAATGCATTCCCTATTAGAAAATGCCACTTGGGATCATGTTTCTCTGTAAACGTTACAAAGTTGTTCACTTTAAGTGGGTGTGCAAAACTAAGTTTTCAATAGATGGAAATGTGGACAAATTAAAATCCTGCCTTGTCACCAAAGGTTTCTCCCAAGTTGAAGGTATCGACTGCTCACCAATTTTTTCACTTGGGGAAACAATTGACTCAATCCAACCTTCTCTAAATTGTTGCTTCACTAGGTTGAAAAGTAAATGAGATACATGCCAAAAGTGCCTATTTCTATGGAGCAAAACTTGAATGACTACATTAATATGGAACAACCTCCCAATTTTTCTCAAGATATCTCCTCTCTTGTTCCCTGACTCAAGAAGCCTACTTTATGGTCTCAAGTAAGCATGTGGTCTTCACTTAGTGAAACAATGCCATATCAACTTCATTTATGGGATATTAAAGAATACCCCCTTGATTTCACCAGATATTGATAAATACCTACAAAAATCCTTTTCTTGAACCCCCCTCCCAATACATATTTCCAATTAAAAAGACCCTATTTTATGAGATATTCCCTATTTTTACTAGATACTTCTTTTTATACCCCCCAATACCTATAAACCCCCATACCCTACTCCCCCGCCCCCCAATATCTACAATATATTGACCTTATTTTTCACAATTAAAAAAAAACCTTTTTATGAATTTACATGATAAGATATTGGTCAACAAGATGAATCCCAATTTGAAGTCTAGTCTTAAGTCTCAATTTGAGATGTTTGAATTAGGCCCTCTTCATCATTTCCTTGGTCTTCAAGTTCAACAATCCAATAAAGGGATCTTTGTTTCATAGCATAAGAATGCTCTTAACCTTCTTCACAAGTTTCACTTGGAACACTGCAAGTCTTCCCCCACTTATTTCCAATCAAGGTTCAAATTTTTTGTTAAATGTTGAAATCCCAACTTTGACCCTACTGTGTATAGATGGTAGGAAATCTTTTCTACTTGAACCATACTTGACTAGATATATCCTTGGTTGTTGGTTAAGTCCTTGCTTCATGGAAGATTTGCATGAGAAATTTAGAATCATTGGAAGGCAACAAACTATATCATTTGCTACATTCGAAGTGCGTATCAATTTAACAAAGGGGGTTTTTCTTCCTTGAGGTTTTAGAAACCCATATTGCATAAGTGATATTGAAAATCAAAAGTTTAGTTCTAGTTGTACTCTCAAGCTTGGATTGGATCCCACCACTTTGAATAGCAAGAAGCAACATGATATTGTCATTACTTCTACAAAATCAAAGTATAAATAGGGTAGTTTTCAATGCAAGCAGAGAATCTTTTTGGATTCAATAATTGCTCACGGAGATTGACTTTTCTTAAGATTCACCTACTACCATTCGTCGTGCCAATCAAAATGCCATTCACGTTGCCCACAATCCAGTTGAGCACCCATCGCACGAACCACTTTGAGTTCTATGGCAACTCATTCATGACCATGGTCTTCGCTTTAAATTTTGTAGTTATAATATCAAGTTGCAAATATTTTTTTGTTAAGGGACTAATGGAAACCACTTTCCTTTCATCTCGTGTCTTCAATATGGGCGAAAGAAATTATTACTATGGACAAAGAACTTATTAATGTGGAGAGATCACATGTAATCCGTTCTTTCTTCCCCTCGAATTGTTTGTTTGTGTATATGTAATAATAATTTTTTTTTGAAGAATGTAAAATTATTGAAAAAGTTAAAAAATAAATATTGTAATCATCAATATAAACATCAAAGATAAGGTTAATCCATTTTAATTTTCTATTTTAATCTTGTAATTATAAGTAAATTCAAGATTTAATCATCAAAAACCAATTGACTCATCATGTTATTTAAGAAAAATCATCTTGTCAAAAATAAAAAATAAATAATTAGTGGTAGACTTCCACTTCTAAGAAACACTTTTAAATCTTAATCCAACATCAAAATAAAATAAAATAAATACAATTAAAAGAAAATTTTCATTTCCTTCTTGATCAAAAACAATTATTTGGGATCATATTAAAAATAATTAAGAAGTAACCTTAAATTAGAAAGTCTGTTATAGCTAACAAAATATGCTCCTCCTCCGAAACTAGTTAAAAACCATGGCTTACGCCGTCTTCTACGGGACAACGACAGTTTAAAAAATAAAATAACGATATAAAATCAGCTTAGGAAACCGATCTGTAAAAAAGATAACTTGCTGCGAACACCACAATATAAAATCTAATTTTAACACAATAACATGGACGTTGGATTATTGTTGTCCTCCTCATTAATAACTTGACTTGTAGATGCCCACCGATGCATTGAAAGTTTCAATAAGATGCTCTCTTCCGCAAAGCACCCCTGCCCTTGCCCTTGCCCTTGCCCTTATTCCTTTCTGGATTTGCATTACCTGTCTCGCTTTNCCCGCCCCGCCCGCTCGAAGAGATTGAAAGCGATAGAAAAGAGCTTATCATGCAAATTCAACCCAAATTAGTGGCTCGGCCCAAATGCACATACAGGTCAAAGCATGGGCTATGTATGTAGATTCATGGAACTGGAAAAACTTTTTATAATTTGATTTTAATATAATGAAATTATAATTTTTGGTTAAGATTGATAAACCACAAAATAAGTATTATAAAAAAGTTATATGTTATTTCTTGTTCATGTATAGTTGTAATGCCAGTTGTCTATTGTTTATGTTTTACTAGTTTTTTAGTTAAACGGGTTGTTTGCTAATGCTTATTATCCATCAATTATGATCAAACATTTGTCTCATCCTCCTACAATCTAAAAAAATCATGCTTACTATTCTGCTCCAAATTCTAAAATATTGAACTATTTAATTTTTAATACTTCAATGCTCTTTTTAGTTACGTAATAATAAAGCTGAACAATGAAATAGCTTTTATAGCTAGAGCAGATGCTTTCCAAGGAGTTATGAACAATGTGTTTTGTGTTTACTAATAGAATGTAATCTAATCTAATCTTTTTCCTTTTCCTGTGAAAAAAAACTGTAATTAAAACACGATTTTATAAACAAATTAATAAAAAGAATATAATCATAAAACATACTAAATGGATTCTATTATTCCAGAAATGGAGAAACTATTTATTGTTTGTTGTCCAGAAATGCGAAGGTGTGTTATTGTCCCCGTTAGATATAAATAAAGTTGAATGCAATAATCCAAAAGTAGCAAAAAGAAGAAACTGTGGGTGACCCCTCGCGAGTCGCATCTCATCATCAACGATTTCTTTCTTATGGAATAGAAATAGATGAATAATTGGTTTGATTGTGCGTCTGAAAGCGATAACGGGTACACAAAAGGAAAAGGAAAAGGAAAGACGATTTGAAATATGTTCCCCAAGGCTAGACTAGCTAAGGATTGATGCATCAGAGCAGCTGGGTTACTATTATTACCCACATCTTCTCTTCTCCCACCATGTTATGTTACATCTACATGTGTAGGGAAGTTGGAGCAGATAACCATTTAAAGGCGCTGCCACAGATTTGTCTCCTTCCCAATACAAACATTTTTACAAATTATTTAAAACCTCTTTTAAATTAAGAAAGTAAATAATTAAAAAAATTTAAGTTAACATACATTGTTAGATGTATTTAGAAAAATATATTTATTGTACATTTTAATAATGAAAAAAAGGGTAACATTTCTATTTAATTCAATAAGCAACTTTGGCGTGCTTTGCAACACCTTCCTCCAACTCAATAGTTTTTTTAAGAAAAAACATTAGCCTCATTGTTGAACTCCCTTCAGGTATGGAGAAAATGAATAGATTGAAAAGTGTTTCAACAGAGACATCTCTATTTAGATATGGAGAAAATGAATAGATTGAAAAGTGTTCCAAGAGTAACATATGTATTACTGAATTCCCAACTGCCCAATCTATATGATAATCCTCATAGTGCCATAATTTATGTCTTAGTATTTGTACCTAAACCACATCCCATCCAAAGTTTGAAAAAATGTCCATTACTATAACACATAGTCATACATGCACCAAACTTCGCTTCTTGTGAAGCCCCATCAAAATTACCATTAAACATATTCTCACATAAAATAAGTGGTTCTTAGTGTCTTGACATAAGGCTCCTTCTTATATTCATTATAACTCTAACATAATTCTTTGTGATACACTCAAACATAACCAAATTTCTATGCTTCCATAAGTTAAATAAAGGAAATTCTTTGAAATTTAAACAAATGCTCCTACTAAGTTGAAATATATCATTTTACCTCATCCCAAATACTAGATATGAAAGAAGAGAAATCTAAAGTAAATACCAAGCTTTACACTCTCTAAGTACACCAAGCTTAATTCATCTTTACTAAAGATCTTTTAAGTATCTAAGAAACAACCTCTCATTTTTTTATCCCTCTAAATGTTTAGTAAATTCAAAATTTAGATGAATTTACACAAGTTTATTTAAATTGGGTGGATACAATAATCTAATAATTTAACATATAAAAATTGCTTAATTACAACTAAGACTCATAAATTAATCCTCGGATGCAAGTGCTTTTCTCGGTCTTCCTACACCTAGCAGGTTGCTCCCACCACCTAGCAGGTTGCTCCCACCAGCTAGCTCCAGCACGAGCCTTCATCCCACCTCCAGCCACGCAGTAGGACCTCACTTTATGGGCGCGCTCCTTGATCAGGCCCCACCTGGCGGCTTGCTTCCCAATCACGCTCCACCTAGAAGCTCCCACCCGACATCTGGTTCCGACACAAGCTTGCAATTCTCCTCCAGCGAGGCAGATTGGACGCCATTTATAGGTGTTCATTCGCAAGGATCTGGTTTAATTGAGCTTAAGTGTGAGGATGCGGACCTTCTACCTGATGCGACAAACGATGTCCCCTATGGAGGGATGTCCAAACTCCCTCCACAGGGGTGGGAGGTCGATTTCTTTGGCAGTTGCCCCATAGTCGAAGACAAACCCAGTCCCCGTAATGAAGAAGCTCCTATGCAAGATGACTGTCCCTAGCTCCCTCATCTTTCTACAAAGGTTTTTTCATTTTTTGTTAAACAGTGTGTTTTCCTGCTCAGTTATGGTATCTGGTAAAAATTGTATGTTCTTCAATGGCGTCTAGCTCCTTGGAACTCGCCAATTTTCCTATGATACTCTTATGCCTAGACCACCCGCCCAGGATGGCATTTTGCCTTGTAATATTTTTTGTACTCTTAATATAATTATTCCCTGCAGCTTTACAAAAAAAAAGATTCATAACTAATGACCTACTCTAATAAGATCATCCAAAAAATGATATCTATTATTTGTAACTATTTTAAAATGATTATGGTGGGCTAGTTTGAGCGGTTGAGTGGTATGAGTTGCAAGTAGGAAATCATGGGTCAAGTCTTAACCTAAGTATGGAATTTATTGGCCTAGGAGGTCTATAATAGAGACTGAATAAGTGTATTGTTATGACACTTGTTATTGGTTCAAAACTATGTTTACAGAAAAATATATAAAAATTATTGTTTTTTATTAATATTTTTTTAGATAAGAATAAATTTTTTTTTTTTATGTTTTATTAAAAACTCTAAGATTAATGAGATCAAGAATTGCAAAACCAACTCATTTTTGTGTTTCTTGATCATAGAACAATATATTATTATGTTCATTGTTCTCAATTTTTCTTTACACATAATTTCTCTTTATATACCTTATAAATATTTTTAAACACTATTACTATTATATGTATATGTTTTTACTATGTTCAAATTCCTAAAACCATTACGCTGTGTTCTCAAGAATATCCAACCATAAGGTTTTTTATTACTCCATTCTCAAAATGACAAAAATTCATTCGACAAATAATCTTCTTCACTTCCCTATTGTCATCTTCTTCACTTCCCTATTTTCAAAGGGTAAATTCCAAACAAATATTTACATAAAACATAAATTAACAATTAAGCTCATTAGAGAATTACAAATTACAAATCCTTGCATTGACCGAATATAAATTTGATAGTGCTTTTCAGTGGTCTAAACAGTTTGTCCCACTTGTCCTTTCGAGTGTTTTTTCTTCCTAAGTTGATGAATCATGTTTATCTGTTTTGTTCGCCTTTTCCTTTATCGATGCTTTATTATATCCTCTGACTCAGAAAGCTACCTGGCAGCCTGGCAGTCTGGCAGTGCCCGGAATGGGCAAGTACAGCAAATATTGGTTGCCATTTCTTAGTCCATGGGCTAGCGGGATTCATCATTCGATCTTGTTGTCCATAGTTCAAACTATGAACTAGGGAACCAGGAATCTCTTTTATTTTTTTTGTGGGGCCCGCGGGGTTAACTCTGGAATCAACAAAGATACCAACAGAAAAATCCCAACCGTTTGAATATGGGAAGCCTTTTTTCCTCACTACTATTCTCATTCCCCACCCGTTAGTTTAGATGTCCATACTAAATTTAATTAACAGAAACTCTTCCAACTCTTGTCGCAATCGGTGAGAATCGATCCACTCCTATATAACCATATACTACAAAGCATAACAATCTTTTTAATCAATGTCTTTCAGTTATAAAAGGACAAATTCCTCAAATAACTATAAATAGGTTTATTTTAATAAAAGTCAACTTAAACAACATTTCTATTAGAAAGAGACAATTATGTTATATAATAAAATATTTCTTTTTAAATAAAAAATTAAAATAATTTTGATAAATAAAATTTAGAAACAAATATTATATATATATATTTAAATATACTTAAATTTATAAATAAAATTATGCAAAATAAATTTTTATATGATTTTATATATTGTTAAATTAATATAGATTTATTTTAAACCTGGATTTATTAAACACCAAGAGAATCCAAATTCTTATAGTGTAAATTTTTTCTTGATGTATTTTTTTAAGATGATGAATCTATATTGGTTTTAATTTATTATTTGATTAGTAGACATGAATATTTTTAATTACTTTTTTAATTTTTAATAAGTTACGAGTTCGCAGTTGTGCAATAAACATTTAAAACTCATGATTACAAATAAAATGAATTCTCAACAGATAAAATCTTATCACCTTAGATTCATCTGAATCTCTTAAGGTGTAAATTTATATCTGATCCCTCTCTATGTTGGATATATGTCTAAAATGAAATGGATATAATTTTTTTTTGTATAAGTCCACCTCACTTGTATTGTTATTTCTTTTTTTAAGAGGAATGCTGTGCAGAAAGATATAAGTAAGTTTAAAATGAAATCAATATAATGTCTTTGTATAAGCTATATCACTTGCATTTTTATTTCTTTTTTCATTGGGAATGCCATGTTACATAATGTTACAGAGCCTATTGAGTAGTAGAGCACCTCTCCCCCATACTGGTCTATAGAGCAAGAGCACCTCACTACTCTTGGTGCAATAAATAAAATTAAAAAACATTACACAATTATATCATTAAAATAAATCCTTCATAATATGCATAATAAATCTCAAGTGACATCTATACATCAATAAAACTAGATATCAACAAAACAGCCTTTCATAATAGAAATAAATCATAAACAAGTAACACATTTAACCCCCCAAAAAATGTTAAATTTTCATAAAGTGAATAATAAACCTTACACAACACATAACCAAAGCTGACCACAATTAATCCACACTAAAACTAAAAGACCAAAAAGTTGACTGTATAAATGAAACAAAATAATAGATTAACAGGCAGCAAAGGTTATGTATCCAGTAATAAATAATAAAGGTTGCATAAATGGAGATATATAAAATTAGATCAAAACAGTGCACTATACTATTTATTAATTTACTATTAAAAACTAACAATACATCAATTAAGAATTTGTTTATAGAAGCATATATCATTGGAAACACTTTCTCCACCCAAACAAATTAGAAATACATTACCATTAATGCTACACTATTGCATATCTATATAACATATAACAGGGTAGTACATACCTATAATTATATATTACAAAAAACAACATTGTATTCCATCTTTTAATATAATTTAAAAAAATTATGATATTACAAAACAACATAGTATTCCATTTTTTAATCTAATTTAAAAAAAAAATTATGATATTACAAAACAGCATTGTATTCCATTTTTAATATAATTTAAAAAAAGTTATGATTCTCATTTTTTTATTTTTAGTTTTATTGTGTACACATTTCAACCGGACCCAAAAAAAAAATCAAAACAATTGAAGTAAACCCATTCTCAGAGTAGAAAGAATAAAATGAACAGAAAAATAAACTTTCATTTAAGTTAACAAAAATGCAATTGACCCATCTAATCAAAATTGAAAGTTTTGATTGCATTTCAATCAAGCAACGCATTTCAAGTGGAATAGTCACTCAATTCTCTCCCAGCAAAAGAAATCAACGCATTTCACTCATCCTCAGAGCAAAAGAGATCAAATGAGAAAACAGGTATAGGTGGAAATGACCCAAACCTACCTCACAGAAGTGCAAAAAATTGACAGAGAACCCTAACAAAATTGCAAAAACTTAGACAGAGAACCCTAACAAAATTGCAAAAACTTGACAAAGGCCTAAAGCATGAATGTGTGAAATGGCGCAGAACTCATCCTGATTTACAGAAGAGTGCTCGCATCGCTCAAAATAGTTGGATCTGGAGATATCCACGAGCAGATCCATATAAATTGAATACAGAATTTGGGCAGAGACAATTCGTTGGAAGAGAATAATCTTGATAATAGCATGTAGATTTTCACTATTTAATTTCTGGATATAACTGTGTGGGTTCGAAGGTGCATTCCTTTAACTTCTAGATGTAGAAATACTTTCAAATAGAAAACGAAAGATGAACCAGAAATTTCTGTATACATGGAATAAAAGCCGAATTTCCATGTCTATCATTATAGAAATCAAATCTCTAAACAAGTACTTTTACCCTTCTGCAAACAGTAGTTCAAACAACCCAAAAGCAATCTATTATCCAACACAAGAACAGCAGCCTGTACTGTTTATGAATGTATCACCACCACTGGTGCACAAGGACGCCATTGTTTCGCAGAGAATTAAACAAATTTAGACACTCTCCATAAGTCCTCTGATATTTGGGTGTCCTCTCTGGACAGCATCTCTGCCATCGGTTGTAATGGCATTCAAGGAACAGCTCGTCAATTAAGCAAATAGCACCTGTCTCGAACATCCTCGGCAACAAATCGAACTCTGCACCCTCCACGTCCATCTTCATAACGACAAAGTCATGTCTAGAAACAGTACTCTTCAACCATTCTGCGAAATCTAGGCCCTGCACTGTGACAACACTGGAACTCTTCTCAGAACCATTGATCATGGCAGCAGGGCTTTTGGGCTGGATTCTTCCCATTCCTTTACTTTCAATACTACTCCCAGCATCCCTGTTAATCTCAAAACTTAGGGTTTCATTTCTCACCCAAGCCGCGTAAGGCAAAAGCTTGACCCCTTTGCGCTTCTTGTAATCCCCATAGAAGGCTCGGTCTGCTTCGATGGCATATACATCGAACTCATGATTTTGCTTGGGATACTTCTTCTTGAACCAGCTGCCTATGCTCGATCCATACGACCGGGCCCCAACGTCCACATACACGTATTTCCTTCGATTCCCAATGTCAGCCATGGAGGGCAAATATTTTAAGTTTTTAACATTCCTTTTTAGAGTAATCCAGGGTTTCAAGGGTTCCTCTTCAATGAGAGCCTCAGCCTGGTCGATTGCCGCCTTATTCCAAGCGGGGACAGAGCATTTAGCTCCGCCGCCTTGATCTGTGTTCTTATTTACACTTTTCTTTAACACAATCTCAAGATAACCTTCGTCCTTCTCTGTAAAACGGACGATATTACAATTATTGAAAAAATGAATGAATGAATTGATGCTATACATATCACCAGAGGATTCGAAACGAATTACAGCAATGCCGCCAGGTTTGAGCGTCCGTTCGATCTCTGATGGAAAATCTGCAGAAGGGTCAAAAACACTGGAGAACTCAAAGTCGAAAGTATTATCTTCAAAAGGCTGTCTGTGCATGTCGCCCTCCATGACAAGGGGAGGAGAGGCCACCGAATCGAATCCCACGGCGTCCGAAACGCCTACCTCCTTCAAAGCAAGCACCTCATGCCCGTCTTTAGCGCCGACGCAAAGGGCTTTTGCCTCAGAACTCAGAAGCCCCTCTGCGATTAAGCCCTGAAACAAGACCGAGAACGACTCCACCTTTCGCCTCCATTCTTTCGTCGTCCAGAGCCTCAGGAGGTCCGGGTTCACCGTCGTATTGAGTTTCAGCTGAATGTAATCCTCCCGGGACTTGAACGCGTGACGTTGAAGAGAGTCTTCTAAGGCACCATTACCGAAAGGATTCAACTCCTGCACGGCAAACATGAAGCAATTACTCTGACCACCACAGGTGCCTTCCTGTGCGATCACATAGACAAAACGCAAGAGCATAATTGCAACACCAAACGCCAGGATTCGAACTAGCAACCTCCTCTTCTGATGGAAACAATTATTAGCCTTCGAATCAGAAAGCTTATGATTTGTATCCATATCGTTACAGTGTTTAAAATAAGCCTCAGCTGATGCCTTTCTGAGACCGAGTCCCTCCAACATTTTGGACCCTAAAAAATAACAGCAATATTACAGGGAATCTGAAATCACACTCAGAAACCAATCGACGAGTAGCCAAAAAGAAAAAAGAAAAAAAGCAACAGAGGGCAGTCTGTGTTATCGAGAACAGAATCTTGCAGCTGTATGGTTTCCACCCATCAATGCCCCCAATCTTATTTCAGATACCTGCATCCAGAGGCGTTCTTGTAATCGGAAAGAAGCCATTATTGTTCACGTCCTCATTTCCCCATCTAAATTACTCAAACTCGGTAACAGAACTTCGGGAAGGATCGATACTCAGACAGGCTTTCTATGCAAAAGATCACGAACTCGCATCACGCCAGGCCAGGCTGCTTGATCTGTCCTGTTTATTCCGGAACAAAACTAGCTTTTACCGTCCGTCAATTGTCGAACTTCCACCACAATACGCGCAGCGCAACTGACGCCGTTAGGCACTCGGGGACGCGCTTTACATCATCCCGCGGATAACGGGGTCCCACGTGAAAAGTCTTATGCCACATTGTCATGTCAAGAAAAGCATCCACGTTAGCCACTGCCAAACGAGAAATCCGCGGTTATTCCTTCCGCGTATGCTTTACAAAAACATGCAGTCACGTTTAGTCCGATCATCGCAACTCTTAGTAAATCCGGAATTTACTTTTATTCAAGAGACAATTAACTACTTTTTATTATTCCCATTCCCAATCTCAATCTCAATCTCAATCTCAATCTGGCTGGGGTCCAAAGAAACATTATGCTAAAACTCCCAATCAAATACCATTTCTTGTGATTTATAAGAAAGTGCTTCCTTTGGTCGTAAAAAAGCGTAATTTAAGGTAGTTGGTTACGCGTTGAATGAAATATAAAATAAAATAAATTCCATCGTAATGCGGGAAGGGAACCATGCCAGGTTGTATGGATGAGATAAGCAAGGACCCTCATTTTTGGATTATATCGAATCGAATTTGCAATTTGGTACATAATATTTCCCCCAATAAAAAAAAAGTCATTAGACTTGAAACAGACAATCGGAAGGCAGGGGATTTCCACCTAAAATAGCATGTTACGTAATTATTAATGACTCTTACATGCCACCACCCCACCACGCACTTTTCTTTTTCGCATTAATATTATTTTTACATTATATATAATTGATGAGTAGACAGTGGAAGATGCGTTGCTTCTTCGTTTAGGCCTTCCACGTCAATAAAATTGGGAGTGGAAAATAACGTGTTGGAAGGGAAAATAACTTGCTGCTTTAAAAGTGGAAGCTTCGAGATTCTGATTCCTTTTGGTTGTCACTGCACGTCCTTTTCCCAAACCAAAATAACCGTTGGAGATCTTCATTTTAAGGGTTTTCCCAACATTTAGTTATTTGGAAAATTGTGTTTAGAGCAAATGTAACTTGTTTGAAGTTATTTGGAAAATTGTGTTTAGAGTAATAAATGTAATTTGTTTGAGCCTCAACGGGTACTCAATTGGTCAGATCCTCCACCACCAAGTCGTTGGATCCATGGGGTCAGGCTTTTTAGCCTGGAATCAATAGAAAGGTGGCCCCTTCGTGTGGGTGTGTTTGTATGGAAAGGAGAAAAAAATGTAACTTGTTGGCTTTAGTGAGGGTTAGCCTGGAATCAATAGAAGGTGGCTACCAATTGGTTCAGTATTTATCAAAATACAGTTTAATTCTCATTTGTAACTCCATTCGTTGTCGATTCTATTTGGCATTTATCAAAATACATAGCTTAAATTTCAGTTTAATTCTCACGTGTAACCCCATTCGTTGTCATACCATGACACTAATTTCACAAAATTGTCAGTCAGTGCTATGCCTGCTGAAGCATCAAATATGCTTGATCTACAACAATAAAGCAACTACAGTCTCCTATTGATTTGTTAATGAATCAATAGGAGGTGGCCCCTTTGGGTGTGTCTACCTGGATTGTATGGAAGGGAGAGAAAAATGTAACTTGTTTGGCTTTAGTGAGGGTAGTCCGAGGGTAGTAAAATTACGTTTAAAGTAATAAATGTATAGGTTTAAGGATAGCTGAGAAGGTGTTTATATATAACATAGAGGTAGGTGAAAAATGGAACATGCACATTTGTGTGTTTATTTTATGAGTGAGGATGAGGTGAAGATGTAGATTTATAACTCTCTGTGTATTGGTGAAGGTGAAGGTGTCCAAGCCTTCATCTTGAATCCCACCCTTATTCAATGCACACTTTCAACTTAAATTAGGGTTAAAAAATTATTTTGAATATGTTATTAAATGTGGTTGCAGAGAGGAAACCATCAACAGTGATTTGGAGCAAAATTGTCAATCCTTAAATTTTAAGGGTATAAAACTACATACACTCCTTTTCTCCTTATAAAGGTACCACATGAAGCAACTCATATATATGTGTGTGTGTTAATATATTAAATAAGAGTTTACTTACGAGAACAAAACCATAAAAGAAGGAGAAAACATGCACACACACACACACACACACACAAATTTTGTGTATGAAACCCCTTTATTTGTGGCACAAGGGACTCCCTCTACGCATCAATGTAACTGCTAAAGTCTACGGAGGTGTACATACCCTACCCCCTATGGATTTGAACCTATGACCTCCTAGGAGAAAACATGTGTTCTTAATCGTTAGGCCCACTTAAGTTATATATATGATAATGATTGATGAAGATAGGTATTAACATCCACTGAGACCAGCTTTGGTATATCAGACCTTATAAAGGTAAGGAGTCACTCGGGTTCTTTAAATTTTATTTCTATGCTCAAAAGGCTTTATGAGAGCATTCCTAACTCATGATACTTATGATGAGTTCAAAGGTTAGGAATGTCAAAATTGTAGCAAATATTTTGAAATTGTGCTTTAATGTGGGTGTACTTGGGACATTCTATGAGAAGTGGTTTTCATCTTCAACCCTCTTTTTGTGCTACAAAGATGATAGGATTCTTTCATTCCATGAGTTTTTAGGAATTTTTTGGCACCTTATTTCACTATGGAGCTCGTGAGAGTTTGTTCTTATTTTAACAATGTTGACTTTCCTCTTTATGTTAGTTAAAACAAAGATATACTTTTAATCTTCTAGATTATGGTGTCGATATACTTGTAACTTTAGAATATATTGTGATGTATATTATCATTGTATGATGTTGTACCACCATCGGAGATGTGTTTCCCTCCTTTCAGGATGTCATTATTGTATATGGTCCTTGAGGTACAACCTTCGTTGTAAGTCGGGGAGTAGTCCGCATTATAATATAATGAAATTTATTTTTGGAGTCTCTCTAAGAGAAGTCGTCCCTGTTAGTGTTAGAGGTCGGCCCAGTCAAGTTAGGAGGTCACTCACTTTAAGGGCATAAATAGAGAGGTTCCCTCCCTCATTTATACACACACTCACTCACTCAAGTTCGGATGAGGAGAGAGAAGGACAAGGAGGAGAGAGGAAGAGCTACAAAATATTTCTTATTATTGGGTTTTAACATCTTGTGATATTGTCTTAGTGATAGAACTGTTCCGAGGAAGTTTGTGGGGTTTTCTCATTTATGGTTTCCCCGAGGAAAATCTTTGTGTCTTGTGTATCTGCTCTATCTTATGTATCTTGATTTACTTGTTGTTCTTTCAAATAAAGATACTAATAAAGTTGAATTATATTAGAAAAACTAACATGGTATCAGAGCCTCTCTAAAAGAAGGCACTGTGCAGCAACATAAACTAGGGATTTCTAGTTCAAGGTCTTCTCTCCACAGATCATCAAGAAAAGAGGGTTAGGCTAACTCGCCCTAGAAGGGTGCATCTTTTGGTGTAGGCATACTCAAATTTGAAGAAGATTCATTTTTGACCCTGACACTGGTGCCGAGAGAAACTAGGGCATCAAGTTTTAGAGGCTTCCCACCTCAGTCTTTAGAAAAGGACCTTACTAAGCAACTCACCTCAAAGAGGCACGTCTTTCTATCCAGACAGAATTCCAAAACTCTAAGTTTGGAAAATTGGGGTTTCTCTAACAAACCATAGGTCAGCCAACTCCTGAACCAATTTGGACAGATCAAGGTGGTAAGATATAGATATCTGTTATTTCCATTTGAGGCTCTCATTTAAAATGACACGTCATACTTAGCTTGCGTACAATCTTGGGGAAGCTGATAGCTTCTGAGCATGGAAGTATAGGATCTCCCTGATCCTTAAAAAAATGATTTGGATCAGTCTATTAGTGTGTAAGTTCCAGAGCCAGAGGGAGATGAGGCTAAGGCTACTTATAAGAAGAACTTGGTTAAGGCCAAGAGAATCATTGCAGATTCTATTAAGGATTATCTCATCCCCCGTGTGTCATCCTGTTGCAGCTGCAACCGTTCTCCCCAAATTTCTTAAATTTTGGGCCCCTCCTCATGATTTAGCGTTGTTTTTAATCGTTAGATCCTTTGAACCTTTTGGTCGTGCTTTAGTGTTGGATGATTTTAAAAGATTGACTCTCGGCCTGTTTTCGGAGATTGTGTGTGTTTGAAGTTGTTTGGGTTGCCGATTGTGAGTTTGGTTTTGCTGATGGTTTTTGAAAGGCCGTTGTTTTGGAGGTGAAATGTATTTTGACCATTGTTGAATTTTAAAACTCTCCGAACACTTAATTTTTCTATTGATTGGGCGTCATTTTTTGTTTAATCGGAAGCTGTAGCCATTTCCTCTTCCATCGTTGCGGCTCCCAAAGAGGCTAAGAACCCGAAGTATAAAGCGCTCCGACTGCCGATGTGTGTTAACCCTTTAGTCGCGTACCCATAGCCTTTTCTCTTCCGCCGTTGCGGCTGGGAAAGTCATTTGGCTTCCAATGTGATGTCTTCCGACTTCTGACTAAAGCTTTTCCCGCCCGCATTTCACGTGTCTTTAGCCTTTCCTCTTCCACTGTTGCGGCTCCCAAAGCGGCTTAGCACCCGAAGTATAAAGCCTTTTGACTTCCGACTAAAGCTTTTCCCCCCCGCATTTTGCGTGTCTTTAGCCTTTCCTCTTCCACCGTTGCGGCTCCCAAAGTGGCTTAGCACCCGAAGTCCAAAATGCTCTGCCAGCCGATGCATCAGTCTTTTAGTCGCTTGCCCGTAAATTTTTCTTCTTCCGCCGCTATGGCTCCCAAAGTAGTTAAGCCTTCGAAGTGTAAAGCCTTTTGACTTCCGATTGAGAGTGTTCCCGCCCGCGGGTCGCGTATCCTTAACCTCTCCTTTTCTGCCGTTGCGGCTAGGAAAGCCTTTTTGCGTCCGATGTCGATAACCTTCCGGATTCCGATTCAGAACTTTCCTACTCGAGGCTTAGTCAAACTCTTCCGTTTATTAAAATTCTCAGATCAAGGGATGCACCTGGCCGTTTCCTTGTGGATTAGCCATTTCAAGTGGTTTAAGTTAACGTTTAAAATGCCATTTCAACGAATGATGCACGTCGTTTGATTGCAGGTGGCTTCTGGAGCTTAGTCTAATCACTATGGTGCACAGGCATAGCTGGGCAGGTTTTGGAAGAAGTCAAACTGTGGCTGTCCGGATCACTAGCAGGACAAACGAAGGAAAAGACAAATTGACTGGCGACAAAGGCACAGGCCAGAAAGATCTATCGGTTACTAATCAGATCATGAATGCATAAAGAAAATAAAATGGGAAGATGAAATGTTTTAAGGGAGGGGAAAAGTCATACGTAGGGGGAACCCAAGCGATCTACTGTTTTGTTTAAATATTTGAAAGTTAATAGCTAGAGAGGGCTTTTTTCCCTGGAAAAACTTGTAACTTAATGCTTGTAAGAGGAACTATTTCGTTTTACAACCAGAGATTGCAAATTTTGCCAGTTGGAGGAAGTGCTGTGTGGAATATGTCAATATGATTAAATGAGCAATGTTGAATGTGAACTATTTCGTTTTCAGCTGTGCCTCATTAGCTGTAAGAGCGTTCTAATTTCTTGAACCTATGTTCTTGTCTGAATGTTCTTCAGTACCTTTATGATGTCTTTTCCACTATGAGTAATGAAATTTTTTTAACTATTGATGAGCTATCTTATCATACATACTTTTATTCATGTTTATATGTTTGGTTATAAGAACAACTATCTGTGATTTGCCATAACACATGAACAGGGGTGCATTACTCATGAATGAATACCCAGCTCTCTAGAGATAGTTTAGTTAGTATTTACTTTCTTACGTGATTGAGATGCTTGTGAGTGCTAAGACGAGAGGTAAGAACCTGCGCATCACGTTGTGACTGCCCCTTGCATCCCTATCACCCTGCATGGTTAATTAGGCATATGCATATCATACTTAAATAAAAAATACAAAAATATACGGTGGACCGGGCTGCAACCGGTAAAACCTTTGTTTTTTGTTACTCTAACCTATGGTAGCCGGACCGCAAACCGGATGGATTCCCTATACCAAACAGTCATGGGCTAGTTGGGAACGTTGGCTGGGGAGAATCCCTTGTTGTTGTTGCCTACGAATTTCCATGCCTCAACAGTTCTGGCGCTAGAAGGAGGGTCGCCAGTGCATGGCTGGCCGAGGAAACCTATTTTCGCAAGATTATTCCACCGGTAACAGTTCTAAAAGCAGTGGAATTCATAATCCAATTCCGGAAGAAAGGAATAGAGAACATCTATATTCTATTGGCAATGAAGTTGTTAATGACCTGAGAAGACACACTAGGGCATATGTAAAGAAGATTGGAGGATTGCTAGTTATCCATGAATTGCCCAGAAGAGAATATAAAAAGAAAGACCGTCCTGTAGTAGAAGACTCAGTGCTGGTTGGAGATTGGGAAGAACTTGTAGAAATAGCCTTACAGGAAGTTGTACTACCTTTGAATCAAGAAGGCCCAGATACCCCTCACAGTTCTCCTGCTCACACTCCTATTGGCTCACCTCCTCACTCTCCACCCAGACTCATGGCAGGGGTAAATGATAATCCACCACCCAACCCACTCAACTCACCAAATCCACCACCTGCCTGGAGAGCCAGATCACCTTTAAATCTAACACCTCCGTTGCATGATCTATCTCAAGCCTTTGACAAGATGTTGCCCAAGTTCAACCCAAATGAGAAGATACTAGTAGATGATCACCTGCAAAGTTTTTACTTGGCGATAGAAGGGTTGAGGGCTGGGGAATATGAGGATGTAGTTTGCAGACTATTTCCGCATACCCTTAAAGGAGTTGCAGCATCATGGTATTTTGGGTTGCCTGCTAACTCTATCCCTGATTGGGATACCTTCGAGAGAATTTTCAGAAGTAAGTATGCGATTCAAAAGACTCATGCAGCCCTCATGAAAGGACTACGCGCCTTGAAGAAAGAGAGAAAGGAGAAAGTGCACAGTTTTACTCAAAGATTTGCAGCATACCTCAAGAATTTTTCTGACGCTGACAAACCTTCGGACAAGGTCCTGATTGAATATTATACCTCAGCTTTAGGCCCTGATTTGGCCATGTTTGCCAAAGGTAGGGCCAAGCCTACTTGATGGAAACCTATGAAGAGGTAGAAATAGTGGAAGCTGAAAGAGAAAGTATTGAATATTATCCCGAACAGTCAGGAGAGAAAGGTGGGGGAAGGGAAGCCTTATTGTTTACCAAGCCTAAGGAAGAGAAATCACCAGATTATGAAAGTATGGCCAAAATGATGCAGAAGCTTTCTAATAAAATCATAGACTTGGAGAAAGAAAAGGAAGCACAAAAGTTCTATAAGCCCTATTATAAGAAAAGAGAGGATAACAATCGGTCTCAACCTCCTCCACACAATTATGCATCTATGAATTTAACAGAGGTAGGAATGGACAATTTTTGCACTTTTCACCAACAACCACACTCTGAAAAGAATTGTCCTCAATGGATAAATTCAGTGACGTTGGTCATGAATCAGCTGTTGGATTCTAGATTAACAGAAGATGGAGAAGAAGAAAGAAAAGAGAATACCACTCCAACGAAGGAACAAGAAGAGGAAACCATGGTGCTATGGAATTCTGTTTTGTTATTTGATGCTAAAGAGGAAAAGAATCAGGGGTACAAGGACGTCATGGAAACCAACGTAGCAACAAGAAGCCAAGGGCCAATTAAAGAAAACAGTCTCATTCTCCCAAAGATTAAGAGGCTTCAGTGAAATGTTAAGAAATTTCAAAATAAATCCTTAGCTGATAAAATTCCAGAATTCACTATTACCAGCCGAGATCCTAAGCAGAATAATACGTTGGCCAAGCCAAATGAAGAAAATATGAATGCTGATAAACCTCATCCCATTGAACAGCAGATGGAGTATGACATCGTGGAGGATTTAAAGAAGGTAAAACCAAATGTTTCACTATTCGAAATGTGTAAAGTGCCACAACAAAAAGAAAGACTATTGAAAGCACTTGAAGCATCAGATGAGAAGCTGCCCACTGACAATCGACCTCAGGAAGAAGAAGAAATCAGAGAAACCAGCATTGGAGGTAAGTCTAAAAGCAAACATCCACCTTTCCTCCTCACATTTGAAATTTTCAATCACAACGTGCATAATTGCTTGGTAGACTCAGGGGCGTCGGTTAATGTCATGCCAATATCAGTCTGTAAAAATATCAATGGGCAGCCTAAGCCTTCCACGTGGAGGGTTGTTCAGCTGGATAGGACAGATGTAAAGGTAATTGGTGAGATGGAAGATGTCCTAGTCCGTCTGGCATCCAATGATAAAGTGTGCCAAGTCATTAATATCGTGGTGGCTGATATACCAAACGCTTACGGTCTTGTCCTGAGCAGAGATTGGTCGGCCAAACTAAATGGATATTTTGCCTCGGATTGGTCGCATCTATGGCTTCCATACAAAGGAAGTCCGAACTAGATTAAGATTTTAAGAGAGCCTCACATGAAATACAATGTTACTCAACTGGAGGAGAAGAATGAACCAGTGGACTCTGTATTGGAAAATTATTTTATCGAATTGGAACCAGGAAATTACCAAGCAGAAGAAGCCAGCAACACATCAGACACCCAGCCTGATCTCCTTCGATTCTCACAGGCTGATGAAATTGACTGTAACATAGTAAACTTAGCAGTAGGAGTAGATTCACATTCAGTAGATAATGATTTTTGGACTTTGTTTTTTGATGGCTCTAAGACGTTAGAAGGGTCAGGGGCTGACTGTGTCCTGATCGACCCCCAGAAGAATAAACATTTTCTCTCATGTAGATTAGAGTTTTAATGTACGAATAATACAGCTGAGTACGAAGCACTGGTGCAGGGCTTGAGGAAAGCGATTGAATTAAAGGTAAGTAATCTAAAAGTTTTTGGAGATTCTGAAATTATTGTGAAACAAATCCGGAATCAAATACATTGTGTTTCCCCTCACTTGAAGGCTTACCAAAATGAGGTATGGGACCTACTTAAATGTTTTAATGCATTCAATATTATTTCAATTCCAAGACTTAAAAATGCAGCAGCTGACCTGTTGGCCACATCAGCCGCTAGGCTGGTACCTACCAATAATCGATGCTCTGTTGAATTGCTTTTCAGGCCCTCGGTACCTGATATGATCACCAATCTACGAGTGTTCAATGATGACAAGCAGATTATAGAATGTTTAACAAATGACGAGGTATTTAAAGGAGCCATTATAGACGATGAAGAACATCAGGCCGAGCTGAAGTATGATAATTTCATCCCTAAAGGTGTTAGAACGTTAGAAAAAATGTTCGATTTAAATGAAAAGTTCAAAAGACCAGCCAACGTGAAGACCCACAGCTCATTTCTACAATTCGAGCTTATAAATTTAGGGACTGAGACGAATCCTAAATTTGTGAATCTTGGCAAATGTTGTTCACCAGCAGAAAGAGATAAGTTCGTCAGTCTGTTTAAACAATATAAAGATGTTTTCGCCTGGACATACGAAGATTTGAAAACATACGACACTAGCATCATCAAGCATGTTGTCCCCATCAAAGCTGGCGTCAAGCCGTATCAACAACCTTTAAGAAAAATGCATCCAAAATTGGAACCGCTGATTCAGAGTGAAGTGAAGAAATTATTGGATGCTAGAATCATTTTTAAGGTCAGACACTCTGAGTGGGTATCAAATCTGGTACCAGTAAGGAAAAAGTCTGGAGAAATCAGACTATGCGTGGATTTCAGAAATTTAAACTACGCTTCAGATAAAGATAACTATCCTGTGCCACCCATGGAGCAATTGCTACAAATGGTCTCAGGTTCTGAACCGTTTTCGTTATTAGATGGTTTCTCTGGCTACAATCAAGTATTAGTAGCCGAAGAAGACATATTGAAGACAATGTTCAGGACCAAATGGGGAACCTTTTCCTACAGAAGGATGCCCTTTGGGCTTATAAATGCTGGAGCAACGTTTCAGAGGGCTATGGACATAGCTTTCCATGGATTGATTGGCCACAGTGCTGTAGTGTATCTTGATGATATTACAATATTCTCAAAGAAGAGGGAAGAGCATGCTTTTCATTTAAGGCATATTTTTGAAGGCTGTCGAAAATACGGCATCTTGCTCAATCCCAAAAAGTGTGTGTTCGCTGTCACAGAGGGCAAATTGCTGGGTCATATAGTTTCAAAGAAAGGAATCTCTATAGATCCAGAAATAATTAAGGCCATCGAACAAATCCCTTTGCCCCATAATAAAAAAGGGATGCAATCATTTATGGGAACTATAAACTTCGTATGAAGATTTGTGCCTAATTTTGCTCAGATTGTCAAGCCATTGCAGCAGATGGTGAAGCAAAATGCACAATTCAAGTGGACTGAGATTGAGAAGAATGCTTTCAACAAAATTAAAACTGCTGTTGCACACACACCTTCCCTGAAAAGCCCAGATTTTGATAAAGACTTTATTTTTTATACCTTTGCATCCGATGATTCGCTAGCAGCTGTGCTTACACAAAAGGAAGACGGGGGGGATGAATTTCCAATATCTTTCATGAGCACTGGTCTGCAAGGGGTCGAATTAAATTACCCAGCCATTGATAAACAAGCTTACGCAGTATTCAAAGCAGTGAAGCAATTCAGGCCTTATATTTTAAAAAATAGGACTAAGGTAATTGTCCCCTACCTAGCTGTAAGGTCCCTTTTTGTACAAAAGGAGTTAGGAGAAAGAAGGGGCAACTGGGTAACAACTCTTCAAGAGTACGACCTTGAATTCAAGCCAGCCTCTATAGTTAAAGGACAAGGGTTGTGCAAATTGATGACTGAAAATGGAAAAAATGAAGAACACGCCTGGGAGGATGAAGCTGAATTACATGTAATGGAGGTATGCCCTTTGTTTACAACTTTCGAGTCTTGGTATAGAGACCTCGTGCATTACCTGTAGGCAGGGCTGTTGCCAGGAAATTGGAATTCTAAGCAAAGAAGAGCGTTGTGTCTTAAATCAGCTTCCTATCAAATTGTTGAAGGAGTATTATTCAGAAAAAAATTATGACGGAGTTCTTCTCAGATGCTTAGAGAAAGAAGATGCAAAGAAAGTAATGTCAGAATTGCATGATGGTCCTGCTGGGGGACATTATTCAGGGGATACTACAGCCCACAAAATCCTTAGAGTTGGTTACTATTGGCCTACGCTCTTCAAAGATGCACATGCACATGTCAGGAAGTGTGACATTTGCCAAAGGTGTAGTGGGAGACAACCTAAAGCAGCAGCACCCCTAAAGCCTGTGATGATCACGGATCCATTCGAGCAATGGGGGTTGGATATCATTGGAGAAATAAAACCAAATTCCTCCCTACAACATAAGTACATTCTGACCGCGACCGATTATTTCACTCGCCGGGTCGAAGCAGTCCCGCTGTGCAAAATAAATCAAGACGAGGTCATCAGCTTCCTGCAGGACCACATCATGACCAGGTTTGGAGTTCCAGTTTCATTAGTTTTTGATAATGCTACGTACTTTTCATCAATTAAATTAACTACTTTTGCTCATGATAAAGGGATAAAATTGCATTATTCTGCTAATTACTATCCACAAGGAAATGGCCTAGCTGAATCCACTAACAAAAATCTGATTAGAATTTTAAAGAAGACTGTGATAGAAAACCAGAGGAGTTGGCACTTAGCGCTACCAAACGCCCTTTGGGCCAATAGAGTCACCCCCAAGTCTGCAATAGGAGTGTCTCCGTATACCTTGGTGTATGGTAAAGAAGCCATTCTTTCCCCCAACATCATGCTACCCTCTTCCATAATAGCTCAAGAGTCCAGAGGGTCGGAGAATGAAGTTTTGCAGATAAGGATATGCAATCTTCTGAAAGCAGAGGAGGCTAGATCTCAAGCCAGAGAACACTTTAAGCAACAGCAGGAGTTAGTAAAGAGATGGTTCGACAAACATAAAGCTGGAACAAAAGACTTTGAAGTCGGGGACTTAGTCCTCAAATGGGATCACCCCCATGATGAGAAAGGAAAGCATACTAAATTCCAGCAGGTGTGGGTAGGCCCTTTTCAGATTGCGGCAAAGCTTGGCCCTTCTTCTTATAAGTTGCAAGATTTACAGGGGTGGGAGGAGAACTTACCAGTAAATGGTTTGGTTCTCAAGCCTTATTTTTCCTGAGTTTCTTTGAGTTCTTCTGTCTTGTATATAAATAATCTATTTGGCTGTCTTTTGAGTCATGTTTTTCAGTTGGTTTTAGTTTGAGTTTTCTTGATTTCAATAAAGGGAATGAGCCCGTGGTTGCATGGGGAACACCAAATTTTTTGGGAATGATAATGGGTATCAGACTGTGTGTTGCTGTTTGTCTAAAAGAACTTCTTCCAGTTTAGCAGTTTTCTTGAATAGCTCTGAGTGCATTGAAGTCCTGCTTAACCCCTGTGAAATAAACCAGATTCAAAGAGTCTGGAATACTATGTTGAGGTTCCATCCACGTCACACTTAAAATGTTCTAAAGGGTGACAGCAAAGGACCCATGGAAAGGAGCAAGGTGAACCGTATATTAAATATAAATGATCCCATGCCAAGAAACGAATGCCAAAAGGAAAATAAGAGTAAAAAAACTCCTATGAAAGCATCATACATCAAAGCAAATGCTGAATCATAAGTACTAAATTGCCGAAAGTTCCTCTCCGTCCGTGAGCTGAAACATGAGGTACACCACTCACACAAAAGGACACTATGGGATAGAGGAGGCTGAATTAAAATTCAGAAAGAAAGGCATGCAGGGGGACTCATATGAAAAGGGACAAAAGTCCAAAAGCACAAAATTGGTAAAGTGGCATGGGAATGAGGAACAAATGAATATTTTTGTTTACCATATGCTACAATCCTATGGTGTCCAAGCTATCAGCTACCTGAAGACAAAAGTAATAATGAAATTCATCCTCTGGCCTCAACAAAGTTATCTGGACTTGAAAATCTTGGTTTCCACTCTCCCAAATTGGACTATCATCAATGATTAAAGGTACACACTTTCGTCATTTGAGAAATCCAGATAGATGGAAGAATTCAATAGATGCATTTGTTGTTAAACACTCTGTCACTCAAAGAATAATCGCCCAGAGATCTAGGTTCACCAGGTAATCGCCAATTGTTGTAGCTGCAACCGTTCTCCCCAAATTTCTTAAATTTTGGGCCCCTCCTCATGATTTAGCGTTGTTTTTAATCGTTGGATCCTTTGAACCTTTTGGTCGTGCTTTAGTGTTGGATGATTTTAAAAGATTGACTCTCAGCCTGTTTTCGGAGATTGTGTGTGTTTGAAGTTGTTTGGGTTGCCGATTGTGAGCTTGGTTTTGCTGATGGTTTTTGAAAGGCCGCTGTTTCAGAGGTGAAATGTATTTTGACCATTGTTGAATTTTAAAACTCTCAAAACACTTAATTTTTCTATTGATCGGGCGTCATTTTTTGTTTAATTGGAAGTCGTAGCCGTTTCCTCTTCCGCCGTTGCGGCTCCCAAAGCGGCTAAGCACCCGAAGTATAAAGCGCTCCGACTGCCGATGCGTGTTAACCCTTTAGTCACATACCCGTAGCCTTTTATCTTCCGCCGTTGCGGCTGGGAAAGTCATTTGGCTTCCGATGTGATGTCTTCCGACTTCCGACTAAATCTTTTCCCGCCCGCATTTCGCCTGTCTTTAGCCTTTCCTCTTCCGCTGTTGCGGCTCCCAAAGCGGCTTAGCAACCGAAGTATAAAGCCTTCCGACTTCTGACTAAAGCTTTTCCCACCCGCATTTCGCGTGTCTTTAGCCTTTCCTCTTCCGCCGTTGCGGCTCCCAAAGCGGCTTAGCACCCGAAGTCCAAAACGCTACGCCAGTCGATGCATTAGTCTTTTAGTCGCTTGCCCGTAAATTTTTCTTCTTCCGCCGCTGCGGCTCCCAAAGTAGTTAAGCCTCTGAAGTGTAAAGCCTTCCGACTTCCGATTGAGAGTGTTCCCGCCCGCGGGTCGCGTATCCTTAACCTCTCCTTTTCCACCGTTGCGGCTAGGAAAGCCTTTTCATGTCCGATGTCGATATCCTTCCGGCTTCTGATTCAGAACTTTCCCGCTCGAGGCTTAGTCAAACTCTTCCATTTATTAAAATTCTCAGATCAAGGGATGCACCTGGCCATTTTCTTGTGGATTAGCCATTTCAGGTGGTTTAAGTTAACGTTTAAAATGCCATTTCAACGAATGATGCATGTCATTTGATTGCAGGTGGTTTCCGGAGCTTGGTCTAATCACTACGACGCACAGGCATAGCTGGGCAGGTTTTGGAAGAAGTCGAACCGTGGCCGTCCGGATAACTAGAAGGACAAACGAAGGAAAATACAAATTGACTGGCAACAAAGGCACATGCCAGAAAGATCTATCAGTTACTAATCAGATCATGAATGCATATAGAAAATAAAATGGGAAGATGAAACGTTTTAAGGGAGGGGAAAAGTCATACGTAGGGGGAACCCAAGCGATCTACTGTTTTGTTTAAATATTTGAAAGTTAATAGCTAGAGAGGGCTTTTTCCCTGGAAAAACTTGTAACTTAATGCTTGTAAGAGGAACTATTTCGTTTTACAACCAGCGACTGCAAATTTTGCCGGTTGGAGGAAGTGTTGTGTGGAATATGTCAATATGATTAAATGAGCAATGTTGAATGTGAACTATTTCGTTTTCAGCTGTGCCTCATTAGCTGTAAGAGCAATCTATTTTCTTGAACCTATGTTCTTGTCTGAATGTTCTTCAGTACCTTTATGATGTCTTTTCCACTATGAGTAATGAAATTTTTTTAACTGTTGATGAGCTATCTTATCATACATACTTTTATTCATGTTTATATGTTTGGTTATAAGAACAACTATCTGTGATTTGCCATAACACATGAACAGGGGTGCATTACTCATGAATGAATACCCAGCTCTCTAGAGATAGTTTAGTTAGTATTTACTTTCTTACGTGATTGAGATGCTTGTGAGTGCTAAGACGAGAGGTAAGAACCTGCGCATCATGTTGTGACTGCCCCTTGCATCCCTATCACCCTGCATGGTTAATTAGGCATATGCATATCATACTTAAATAAAAAATACAAAAATATACTGTGGACCGGGCCGCAACCGGTAAAACGAGTATCATAACCTATTTAAATAAATTAAAAGAATTATTTAAACAAGGGTTTCATTCAAGAAAACCCTAGCTCGTATTCCTGAGCCAACAAAGAAATAATACAAATTAGACTATGACTAAGTGACAGTCTTAAAAATATTAACAATAATATTTTATAAGACAAAATAAACAGTAAAAATTCTGTATTCACAGTCGAATAGGGTAAAACCCTACTTACACAGAGTCATAAAGTAATATTACTGCAAAATGAGTCCGAGCTTGAAACAAGTCTTTGCAAAACTATTATATTGCTTTGACAGGCCGTAAGGCTAGAATTTTTAAACCAAATACAACACCCAGCTCATGGACAGGACTACCCATCGACTTAGCGAGGGTTTGAAGACATAATAAAACCTACAACAACTTTTAAAAAGAAACTGCAAAGCTAATGGCGAAGCTGGACAAGCTTCCAAGATCAGGGTTACACCATTGACAACCCTGTTACAAGTAGGGCAAGAACCCAAATGTTGACCACAGGGCTTACCGGATTGAAGCCACGGCCTTTGAAGACAACCATCATCATCTTTTTCTCATAGTTTACAAGTGGAGTCTCGAGTTCCTGCAAAGTGAACACAGTACTACATTAAATTCAAAACTCTTTCTATAAAAAAAAAAAACCTAATTTTTACTGTGAGTTTCTATTCTGGTTTAAAACTAAAATAGTTACCTTAATAAGAGTATAGAACACTCTAGCGACGGGACTATCACCAACGACAGTGTGCATATAAAAATCCCAAACCCTACTAAGCAGGTGGAGCACCACCAACGGAGGTGAAGCTTAGCTTCTCACCATGGTTACAGGCCACGGGGAAGGCAAAACGAAGGTTAAGATAGATTGTGAATAAGTACAAATAACCAGTGGGCTCTAGCTTGGTAAAACCACAAGCAACAAAGGCTAGCAACAAGACTGAGCTCAAGAAACTACAACACGATAAACCCAGGTGTTGAGGCAACTGAAACAAGAATAACACTCATGACTGCCATGAAAACCTTGCGGAGCAGCTCGAAGGCCAGCGTGAACTGCGGAGGGAGAATAACAAGGCGTTAGGGTTATAAGAGTTATATATTTCCAACACACAGACAGGAGGTGACCACATGCCCTCAAGAAAATCAAACCATGCGTGGGTCGATTCTATAGTTCACCTGCGTTCCGATAATTCCAATTATTTTAAAACAATGATTTCAATCAAAACGATGCTTGAACTATAATGTATGCCTTAAATTATCACATCGTAAATCATTTGTAAGTTTATCATAATGTTTGTTAGCCCGACTTTGGGAGTTGGGTAACACAACATTATATTAACGTTGACCTAATGAAAAGTGATAATCACTTAATCATTGGTTAACCCTAAAAACAATCATGCTTAGAACCTTTCAAACAATAAGTAGATTTATATGCTTATATGCATTATTGAATATGCATGTCTATAACCCTTTAAAACCAACAAATCGAATGGTTTTAATTTATGAAATTAAAAAAAGTTGGATAGCATAGTAAAAGAATATATTCATAAATTCTTTTACAAAGTTCAATTTTGGTTTAGACTTTCATAGACACTAGTTGTTTCTCAACTTGTCAATTGCTATTAATTTACCATGATTATTTATTTGGTAAGATAATTTTGTGATTATACAAGATAGCTTGTACTTAGCATAGGATAGAATGTTGATCATTATAGAAATACCTACCTTGAAAGCTGTTATAGATAGTAACTTAATGTAAGAAAGGCGTTATAGTAATAATAAGAATTACAATGGAATAATCCTACTCAAGTCCATAATCATTGGAACACCATGGATTGACTTAGATTTAAGAAGTGAAGGAAAACAATATTCCATGTGAAACAATGAAGTTGGTTTTACACTAATCAAGATTTTAATATGAAGAAGTTTTTACAGGCAGTAAGTTTCCCTACAGAATGTAAATATCGATTAGCTTGGTACTCAAGTAATTAATACGATAATGTATATGATACAATAGTACTTGCAGTACGACAATGACAAAGAAGCTAATAACCTGTTAATGAGCAATTGATTTGTACATATAAGTAATAGGTTGATACTTACCATAACTAGTAAGTTAAAAATGAAATAAAATTTTATATTCTAATGAGAATCTTACTATCAGTATTGATAGAAGCTATTCCATGTATAAAAACCAATAGAACAACAAGTATAGCATTTGCAAGGTAAACATGATAAAATAGAGTTTAATATGCGACAAAGAATACGAGCTTAGAGTCACAATAAGTATCGTTGGTGTTGCTAAGTTTGATAAAGAAAGGAACTCTTTTATTTGAACTTTGCTTACAAAGAAAAACTGGAGAAAACAAACTACTTTACCTCATTGAAGTTGCTTGGAATTTATCAGCTTATCTACTAAGCATATTAATTGCAAATAGAAACACTTCTTGATACTTTATGAATTTAAAATGTTTACTTGTTCGATCATACCTGTAAACCTGTAAGAACCAGTAATCTTTCTGCGTTAGCATAAATGCTAAGTAAGCCCAGGATTCAAAGTTAGATTCCACCTACTTTCCATAGAGAAGACTCATCAGTAAACTGAAATAAAATAATACGCAAGTAAACCCTATTTATGTTACGAAAAGGAAACTGCTTTAGTTAATGCAATTTGAAAATATGTAATATTAATTGTTGGAATGTTTCTTTTTCCGCTAACCTTTAGCTGTTAGTAAACCGTAGTTTCAACATTTTATGTTATCTCAAAATTTTAAATTTTTGTGAATTTTTGGGGTTTTGACATGTGGTATCAGAGCCAAGGTTCAAACACTAGGCCATGATGAAGCCCAAATAGCTTTTATGAAACAGTGATTTTGAATTATTTTGCTGATGTATTTTCTTTTAAATGTTATTTAGTAGAGAAATTGTTTTTGAAGTTTAAGAAACAGGTATGGAAAGGCTGGAGGAATATGCAGAGGAAGAATTTCCTTTTACTGAACCAGAAAACTTACCAAGATATCCTATACTAGAAGATCTAACCACCAATTCCTCAGAACTGTTACAAACCGTAAAAGACTTAAAATCTGAAATGGAATCTGTAAAACGAGAGAATGAAAGGATTCTGAGGGCTCAGGAGGAGCTGAATCAGATCTTGACAGAAAGGTTTCAAACTGAGGGTAGGGGTAGAAGAACTGAATTAGAAGATACAAGTCATCAACATAAATTTAAAAAGATGAAACATACTAAAAATGAAAGGAGTTCATCTTCAGAGGTGTTTGTTGAATAACATAATTTGCATTCTACTAGTGATAGTAGTGATGACAATCAATATACTAAAAAGAGGAAATACAAACCTTATGAGAAAATTTATGGGGAATTTAAAAAGATAAAACCACCAACATTCAATGGAGAGACTGAGAAGGGGGAGGAAGCGGAATCCTGGTTATCTAGGATGAAGAAGTACTTCCAGATATATAACTATTCTAACCAATTAAAGGCTAGAATGGCTTTCTACAATCTCTCAGGAAAGACTGACATTTGGTGGTAGGACTTGAAGAGAGTTAAGGGAATAAAAGAGAAGAATGTAAATTGGAGTACTTTCAAGAGGTACTTTAAAAAGAAATTTTTGTTTGAGCAATACTATGAAGAGAGAGCAAAATAATTTTATGAGCTTAAATTATGATCAATGACAATGAAATATCTAAACAGCAAGTTTTTAAGTCTGTTTAGGTATGTGCCATACCTAGTAGATGAGAAACCAAAGGTACAACGATTCCTTAGCTGTATACCTTATCATATTAAAGACATTATTGAGTATGACAATCCAAAGACTTTGGAAGAAGCCATGAGGAAAGCCAACTTCTGTTATGAACAGAATCGGAAGAAGGAAAACATGGCCAACTAGAAGGCCAAGAAGAATAATAACCAGTATGATCAAAAGAAGAAAGAATTTGTACCCAACAGAAATTCTAAGAACAATAAGGCCAGAAATTTTCCTAACAAGAATTTCCAAGAAAATAAGAATAATTCACCAAGCAATCAGAATAATTCCAAGGGTAAAGAATTTGCTAATAACCATGGTAATTACACCAAGAAATTTGAACGTAAAGAACCTATAAAGTGCTGGGAGTGTAATGGTCCACACTATGCTTCAGTCTATCCTAATCGAAAAAGGACTGTTAGTAATATTCATACCATACAGGAGGAGATGACTATTGGAGAATTAGCGAGGACTATGCCCAGAATCAATGCAGCCCTGGAGAATTGACAAGCAGAATATCAAACTTCCAAGGTGGAAGTAGAAGGTATGATAAACCAAACCCCTATAACTATTTTAATTGATCCTGGAGCTAGTCTCAGTTAGATTGCACTAAAATGGTAGAAAAATGTAAGTTACCTGTTGAAAATTTTGAAAATTCTTGGTTGGTTAAGTTAGCCATTGGTGCTAAAAGGAAGGTAACTTGTTTTGTAAAAGAATGTGCAGTAGTTATGGATCATTTTGAAATTGTTGTGAAGCTTAATGTATTACCTCTTGGTTCTTATGATTTACTCATCGGTATGGATTGGTTAGAACAACATAGGGTAATTTTAAATTGTTATGATAAAACCTTTACATGTATAAACAGTGATGGAAAACCAGCAAGTGTAAAAGGAATCCCTAGAAAAACAACTATAAGGCAGATTTATGCTCTATAGCTTAAGAGAGCTGTTAGGAAGGGCTGTAAAGCTTATGCAGTAACAATAATTGATGAGGAGAATCTAAATAAGACAGATAAATTAAAATTGGAGGACATACCAATTTTAAGAGAGTATGCTGATGTATTTTCGGAAGAAATTTCGAGACTACCTCCGAAAAGGGAATTGGATTTCACCATTGAGCTAGTACCTGGTGCAGTACCTAGCTCAAAGGCCCCTTATCGAATGAACATACTTGAACTTAATGAATTAAAGTCACAATTAAAAGAACTTATTGATAAAAAGTATATTCGACCTAGTGTGTTTCCCTTGTGGGAACTTGTCATCTTCGTTAAGAAAAATGACAGAACCATGCGACTTTGCATAAATTACTGTCAGTTGAATAAGATGACCATTAAAAATCGATACCCGTTGCCCCACATAGATGATCTGTTTGATCAACTACATGGAGCCACGGTGTTTTCAAAAATATATTTAAGGTATGGATATCATCAAGTTAGGATTAAAGATGAAGACATCTTTAAATCAACTTTTAGAACTCGACATGGCCATTACGAGTTTGTCGTCATGCCATTCGGGCTTACTAATGCTCCAACTGTTTTAATGTGTTTAATGAACAACGTTATGCATAAGTATCTAGATAAGTTTGTAGTCGTGTTCATTGACGATATATTAATCTATTCAAAGACTGAAGAAGAACATAAAGAACATTTAAAAATTGTTTTGCAAGAGTTACGAGATCATCAACTCTTTGCAAAGTTTAGTAAATGTGATTTCTTCAAGGATAAGGTTCAGTACTTAGGTCATGTGGTGACCAAGGAAGGGATTTCAATAGATCCCAAAAATATAAAGGCGATCGAAGATTGGCCGGTTCCTAAGGATGTAACTGATGTTCGATCTTTCATGGGAATTACCGGTTACTGCCGGAGGTTCATTGAAGGTTTTTCGAGGATCGCGAATCCGATAAATTCTTTGCAGAAGAAAGGAAAGAAGTTTGATTGGAACCAAAAATGTGAGGAAAGCTTTAAAAAGTTAAAAACTTTATTAACTAATGCACCTATTTTAAGAATAGCTGATCCAAATAAAGAATTTGTAGTGTGCACTGACACCTGCAATGATAGTTTAGACAGTGTTCTGACACAAGAGGGGCATGTTATTGCCTATGAGTCTAGAAAATTAAAAATTCATGAAAATAATTATGCAACTTATGATCTGGAATTAGCAGCTGTTATACATGCTCTAAAGATGTGGCAACATCACCTAATTGGCAGAAAATTTATTTTAATGACTGATAATAAATGATTAAAGTATCTGTTAGATCAGCCTAACCTAAATGCCAGACAAGCTAGGTGGCTAGCTTTTCGAAGTGAGTATGATTTCTAAATTTAGCACATTAAAGGTAAAGAAAATAAAGTTGCTGATGCATTAAGTAGGAATGCAAGGCTGTATTTTGCAGTAGTTATCAGCACTTATATGATAGATTTGGACAAACAGCTTAAAGCAGGAATAGAACAAGATTAAATTTACCAAAATTTACAATCTAAAACTAAAGAAAATCCAACAAAAAGATTAAGTAAAGGGTATAGTTTGAATGCAAAAGAATTTTTACTGTATAAAGATAGAATGTATGTACCTAATGTACCTAATGTTAAATTGTTAATTTTGGATGAAATCCATAAAACTCCATACTCAGGCCATCCAGGCTATCAAAAGACTATAACTATGTTAAGAAAAGAATATTTTTGGCCAAATATGAAGACTGAATCAGCAGAATATATTGCTAGGTGTTTTGAATGTCAGCAGGTGAAAACTGAACATCAACACCCAGCTGGATTACTTCAGCCATTACCCATTCCTAGCTGGAAATGGGAGATAATTAGTCTTGATTTTGTTACTGGACTGCCTAGAAATCAAAATTTAAATGATTCTATCATGGTAGTAGTTGATAAGTTAAGTAAATCAACTCACTTTATACCCGTTAAAACTACATATAAAGCTGCAAACATAGCTAATATTTTTCTAAAACAGATTTTTCAACTGCATGTAATACCGAAAGTCATAATCTCAAATAGAGATCCTAAATTTATAGGTAACTTTTGGAAATCTCTGTTTAAAGGATTAAACACTACATTAAATTTTAGTACTTCGTTCCATCCTCAAACAGATGGACAAACTGAAAGAGTAAACCAAGTTCTGGAAGATTTATTAAGAATGTATGTGAAAGACCAGCCAAGTAAATGGGAGGATTATTTGCATATGGTAGAATTTGCTTATAATAATAATTATCAGGCATCAGCCAGATTTAGTCCTTTCAAAATTTTGTATGGAAGGAAATGTAATACTCCTATCTCTTGGAGTAATCCGGTGGATAGATTAGTATTAGGTCCTGAACTGTTAAAGGAAATGGAAGAAATTGTAAAACATGTGCAAGGTAATCTGAAAATTGCGCAGGATCGATAGAAAAGTCAAGCAGACCTTAAAAGAACTCCAAAAGAGTTTGAGGTAGGTGAACATGTGTTCATCAAGGTGAGGCCCAAAAAGAGCTCTCTGAGATTGGGGAGTTGTGCAAAACTAGCACCTCAATATTGTGGTCCATTTGAAATACTGTCCAGGATTGGACAAGTAGCTTATCAATTAGCATTACCACCAAATTTAAGAGTACATAATGTTTTTCACATTTCTATATTAAAGAAATATGTTCATGATGCTACTCATGTTGTTAACTGGAATGATGTACAGGTGGAACCAAAAGGATATTTTCTGGTGGAATCGGACTGTATCCTGGGGCAAAGGGAGATCACACTTTGGAACTGCACCATTGGATAGGTGAAGGTGCAATGGAAGCACCTTAGTCCAGAGGAAGCCACCTGGGAATTGGAAAGTAATATGTGAGATGCATATCCAATTCTGTTCTAGGGGAATTCTGAGGATGAAGAATAAATAACATTGAGGACGATGTTATGTTCTAAGGGGGTGTGTATGTCACATGCCCCAATTTTGCAAAAAAACAATATTTTCTTATTTGATTTTATTTAAGGACAATATGTTAAATTTTATGCTAAGTTGTAATTGATGACTTAGTAGAGTCAAGGATATTTAATGTAATTATGAATATTTTAATTATAAATAAATAAAGGTGGAGACAACAACTTAGGAGAGCTATTAAAAGAGTGTTTACTGGTCAAATTGGTGGAGGAGACTGGGTGGAGAGAAAACAGACATGTGGCAGCATCCTCAAACCACTTCCAACTGTTGCAGGTGGAAACCTCCCTATATTTGGGGTCATGATTCCCCAAGAAAGTGGAATCAGAGCAGGTGGCTTAATTATGGACAACTGACCCAAAAGACCTAGGCAATCTTTATAAAAATGCCCATTGAAGAGAGCTGAAGCGACTCATTTCTAGAGAAGTGATCATTCAGGTGAATGTACTTCAGAGAAATTTAATGGAAGGGAATTGTGGAAAGAGTTTGAGGGTATAACTGCTAAGTGATCTAGTGTAGCTTTTCAGCTGAAGGATCTTACTGCTGAGTGCAGAGTGTTTTACTGAGTCATTGGACTAGTCTATTGTTTGCATGCTCCACCAATTCTTAGACAAGAAGACCAGGAACAGGCTCGGGGGTCCTGAGGAAGGGTTGTTTGAGCGCTCTCCAGGAGTTTGGTAGGGAGGAACGACCTCCTAACACTGTTGTTGTCTATCCTAATCAGGTTCTACATTATTTTGTTTTACTGTGTTAGATAGTTAAATCTGAATCTGACTGTTAAATGAATCTTAAATATCTAGTTATAAAATGTTAGAGTTAGAAATCTTTTAGATTATTGAAGAAATGAATTTGAATTAGACGGAAAATAATTCTCATCTATGTTTTTCCACACCTGGAAGGACCAGGCCGTACTCCAACATAGACAGAGTATTTAAAGTAGATGAATAAAATGATAAGAGACTGAATTGAATAGATGTGCTTCTGCATTTCATAATAGCAGAGTAATTTATTTCAGTATGTAGGTTATTATTAAGAAGAACAATAATCTGGTTATCTATGTTTATTGTTTTTACAAGCTCATTTATGTAAATATACTGGAAAAGAAATAGCAGTAATCTCGTACAGGTAGAAGAATTATTATGTTAAGAAAATACCCTAGTAGATAAGATGTTGTGTTTATAATAGACAGGAGATCATTCTTTTTATTTAAGTTAAAATATGTTGGAGGGTAAACTGTGTTAAGTTAGATATATTTTCCCTTGTGTTTACTCAGTAACTAATTGCAATACAGTAGAAAAATCACAGGCAAGCTACATTGTTTATATTTAGTTCAGTAAAGATATAATCTACTAATCATATAGATATTTACTTATAATATTAACTAAACTAAGACTAACAGTTACTATAAACAAGAAGGGTTATATGAAAAGTATTTAAATTATCTAGAACAGACTAGTTACAAAATCTATGTTTATCTTTCAAATAACTCTAGTAAAATTCCTTCTATCATTTCAGTAGATAAAAATAATAAGAATATAATAATAACAAATATGAAAATAAATATATATCTATGTAAAGAACTGTTTTATAATTACCAACAGGTTTATACCTGCAAAAGAAAACTACAGGGTTGAAACCCTAAACTAAATATATAAGTTTCAAATTAAAAAAAAACAATTAAGCTAAAATCCATCTGTTTAGATCATTATATCGATAAACAATTACACTATTATAGTTTGGATATAGTTCTTTTTACAAATATATGAACATATACAGATTTTAGATATCTCAATAAATACTGGTAATAATATTAACTTAAAACAATTTTTTTAAACAAGTAATAGAACCTATTTAAATAAATTAAAAGAATTATTTAAACAAGGGTTTCATTCAGGAAAACCCTAGCTCGTATTCCTGAGCCAACAAAGAAATAATACAAATTACACTATGACTAAGTGATAGTCTTAAAAATATTAACAATAATCTTTGACAAGATAAAATAAACAGTAAAAATTCTTTATTCATAGTCGAATAGGGTAAAACCCTACTTACACAGAGTCACAAAGTAATATTACTGCAAAATGATGCCGAGCTCGAAACAAGTCTTTTTAAAAACTATTATATTGATTTGACAGGTCGTAAGGCTAGAATTTTTAAACCAAATACAACAGCCAACTCATGGCTGGGACTACCCATCGACTCAGCGAGGGTTTGAAGACATAATAAAACCTACAACAACTTTTAAAATGAAACTGTAGAGCTAATGGCGAAGCTGGACAAGCTTCCAAGCTCAGGGTTACACCATTGACAACCCTGTTACAAGCAGGGCAAGAACCCAAACGTTGACCATAGGGCTTACCAGATTGAAGCCATGGCCTTCGAAGACAGCCATCATCATCTTCTTCTTATAGTTTGCAAGTGAAGTCTCGAGTTCCTACAAAGTGAACACAGTATTGTGTTAAATTCAAAACTCTTTCTATAAAAAAAAAAACCTAACTATAACCTAATTTTTACTGTGAGCTTTCTATTCTGGTTTAAAACTAAAATAGTTACCTTAATAAGAGTATCGAATAGTCTAGCGACGGGACTATCACCAATGACATTGTGCATATAAAAATCGCAAACCCTACTAAGCAGATGGAGCACCACCAACGGAGGTGAAGCTTAGCTTCTCACCACGGTTACAGGCCATGGGGAAGGCAAAACGAAGTTTAAGATAGACTGCGAATAAGCGCAAATAACCAGTGGGCTCTAGCTTGGTAAAACCACAAGCGACGAAGGCTAGTAACAAGACCGAGCTCAAGAAAATACATAATGATAAACCCAGGCGTTGGGGCAATTGAAACAAGTATAACACTCACGGCCGCCATGAAAACCTTGCAGAGCAGCCAGAAGGCCAGCGTGAACTGCGGAGGGAGAATAACAAGGCGTTGGGGTTGTAAGAGTTATATATTTCCAACACACAGACATGAGGTGACCACGTTCCCTCAAGAAAATCAAGCCATGCATGGGTCGATTCTATAGTTCACATGCGTTCCAATAATTCCAATTATTTTAAAACAATGATTTCAATCAAAACGATGCTTGAACTATAATGTATGCCTTAAATTATCACATCGTAAATCATTTGTAAGTTTATCATAATGTTTGTTAGCCCGACTTTGGGCGTTGGGTAACACAACATTATATTAACAATGACCTAATGAAAAGTGATAATCACTTAATCATTGGTTAACCCTAAAAACAATCATGCTTAGAACCTTTCAAACAATAAGTAGATTTATATGCTTATATGCGTTATTGAATATGCATGTTTATAACCCTTTAAAACCAACAAATCGAATGGTTTTAATTTATGAAATTGAATAAAGTTGGATAGCATAGTAAAAGAATATATTCATAAATTCTTTTACAAAGTTCAATTTTGGTTTAGACTTTCATAGACAGTAGTTGTTTCTCAACTTGTCAATTGCTAGTAATTTACCATGATTATTTATTTGGTAAGATAATTTTGTGATTATACAAGATAGCTTGTACTTAGCATAGGATAGATTGTTGACTCATTATAGAAATATCTACCTTGAAAGCTGTTATAGACAGTAACTTAATGTAAGAAAGGCGTTATAGTAATAATAAGAATTACAATGGAATAATCCTACTCAAGTCCATAATCATTGGAACAACATGGATTGACTTAGATTTAAGAAGTGAAGGCAAACAATATTCCATGTGAAACAATGAATTTGGTTTTACACTAATCAAGCTTTTAATATCAAGAAGTTTTTACAGGCAGTAAGTTTCCCTACAGAATGCAAATATTGATCAGCTTGGTACTCAAGTAATTAATACAATAATGTATATGATACAATAGTACCTGCAGTACGACAATGACAAAGAAGCTAATAACCTGTTAATGAGCAATTGATTTGTACATATAAGTAATAGGTTGATACTTACCATAACTAGTAAGTTAAAAATGAAATCAAATTTTATATTCTAATGAGAATCTTACTATCAGTATTGATAGAAGCTATTCCATGTATAAAAACCAATAGAACAATAAGTATAACATTTGCAAGGTAAGCAAGATAAAATAGAGTTTAATATGCAACAAAGAATACAAGCTTAGAGTCACAATAAGTATCGTTGGTGTCCCTAAGTTTGATAAAGAAAGGAACTCTTTTATTTGAACTTTTCTTACAAAGAAAAACTGGAGAAAACAAACTACTTTACCTCATTGAAGTTGCTTGGAGTTTATCAGCTTATCTACTAAGCATATTAATTGCAAATAGAAACACTTCTTGATACTTTATGAATTTAAAACATTTACTTGTTCGATCATACCTGTAAACCTGTAAGAACCAGTAATCTTTCTGCGTTAGCATAAATGCTAAGTAAGCCCAGGATTCAAAGTTAGATTCCACCTACTTTCCATAGAGAAGACTCATCAGTAAACTAAAATAAAACAATACGCAAGTAAACCCTATTTATGTTACGAAAAGGAAACTGCTTTAGTTAAGGTAATTTGAAAATATGTAATACTAATTGTTGGATTGTTTCTTTTTCCGCTAACCTTTAGCTATTAGTAAACCGCAGTTTCAGCATTTTATGTTATCTCAACATTTTAAATTTTTGTGAATTTTTGGGGTTTTGACATATGGTGTGATCCGGAACGAGACCTCTAGAAAGAGGGAGTGACGAGTTCTAACATGGTCGAAGCTGCAGGTTGTCTTGGTGATGTAATCAGTCCTGGTGTGTTCCTATGCTAGAGATGACGAGAGATTAGAAAACATAGATGCATGCGATCTCACATGGGAAGGTAGACAGGTTGTCCTTGAATGTAAGAGATCCGGGCATAGTATGAAGGTTGTTCGAACATAATCAATCGTGTGGGTTGTTCTGGAATGTAAAAGATCTTGGCGTGGTACAGAGGTTATTCAGAAATAATCAGTCCTAGTATGGGTTTTCCTTGAATGTAAAATATCTTGGCATGGTACACAGGTTGTTTGGATGTAATTAGTCCTATAGGTTTTCCTGGAACATAAAAAATCCTGGCGTGGTATGCAGGTTGTTCGAACGTAATATGTCCTGGAAGGTTATCTTTGGATGGAAAATATGCTGGCATGGTATGTAAGTTTTCGTTAGATGTAATAAGTCCTCGCGGTTGTCCTAGAACGTAAAATGCCTTGAGTGGTACGTAGGTTGTTCGGACGTAATCAATTCTGTATGTGTGTTCGCATGTTGGAGATGATGAGAGGTCACAAGGCACTTGATGTGCACCCAGGAGATTCTCACATAGTGGAAGAATGCAGGTTGTCTTGGTGACATAAAAGACTTGGCGTACTCCTATGTTGGTAGAATGCCAACTGACCATGTTATAGCTGATTTTACCACACATGGTGAATCACATTTTGATGGCCTTCCCTGTCCCTCTGTAGACTCCTTAGAACCCATGGACCATTTTTGTACTTTTGATGTTTCCAAGATCATCCCTAAAAACATGCAAAAATTGCCATACGCGACTTTTAAACCCTTTCTCGTGTATATACGCGGGTTTGATCCCTAAAATTGCGTATATCAGGATGTGTGCAAAAGGCCAAATTCTTTTGGAGTTTTCCTTGATGTGGATCTGAATCACTTGTCTCCTAGCCTTCCATATGCCTTGAGATCGTTCGGATTCGACCTTTCATTACCCCATTGAAGAGCTATATAAGGAACCATTTGGATACATTGAAGGCATGATGAATTGAGAGCAAGAAAACTATAGTCCATTGTTGCTGGAGCTTATACTTGAGTTTGCATCCCTTTGTCCCTTGGAGCACTTTTGTGTTCTTCCCAAGCTTGCCTTTTGCTTGTGAGCTTGCAATTGAGAGATGAAGGATTGAAGTGGTGGAGGCCCAAGTGGGGGACTCAGTTTCTCTGATTCGCAAACGTGCCAACAGAGGTTGTATCTATTGTAATCTCTGTTTTATATAATAGAAATATCTTTTTTGTCCAATAATGTGTATTTGAATGAATATTTGATCCATGGATGATTTCAAATGCTTATATGTTATTGATTATATATGCTAGAGTAGGTCTAACATGATTATATATAGCATGCTTATCTTGTTTATTGAATGTTGAGGAAGCAATTTATCAATTCAAGCTGGAGTTGGAAAGTTCAACGGGAATCTACATCAACCGTCCAGAATAAGGTACGAATCAAGATCCTTTAGTGTTAGATATTTGGTTTCTCTTGCATATAGGAAAGGATTGATTTATGGAGTCAAGCTATCTATTGTGGTACCCCAAGCCATAGGAATTTCTCTCCGTAACAGAATTGGCGACTCCACTGGGGAGTTCCTAGTAATTGTCCTTTGCGGGTTTTTATCGGCATTAAATGTTCTTGAATTGCTCTGATTTCTCTGTTTCTGAGTCAGGCCTAGGGGGCATGTTTTCTTGGTAGTGTCTGATTGGTGTGAATTTTGTCTCAGCTTATTTGCTTGCCTTCATTTTTATACATTTTTCTTCCTGTACGCGAGTTTTTAACTCACAGTCGCGTATACACACGGTTTTCACTGCTATATTCGCATACATATGCGGGGTTTCTGCATACAATTGCGTATGCCTTGAGTTTTTCCTTTTAGAGGAAGATTGATTGTTGCTGGGTGAATTTTGATGATTGCTGAGTCTCCTTTGATACTGCTAGAGTCTGTATACACCTCTGTTTCTGACCAGAGACACCTTTTTTAGGGTAAATTTTTTTTTTAAGAATGTTCTTGTCATTGCATTTTCGATATTTTGTTTTGGGATTAGTGCATTAGAGTTATTTTACCTTAGTACTTTGCGTGAGTGCTATTTGATTGTGCTTGCAGAGTCTGGGGGTGTTAGAATCATTCTTTTGCTTTGCTATCTCATTTTTATTCTAAAAATCCAAAAAATATTTGCTTCTTTGCATCATTATGCATTGCACTTTTCACTTTGCATGGTACTTGCACTAGATTTACTTAGAGAAGTATTAGTCAGGCTTTCATATAGGAATGATTTCATTTTTCATTGAAGAAAATTTTGCACTTCACGTAGTAGCATGCCCTATTTTTCATTCGACACAATGCATTTGCATTGATTGTTAGGTGTGCATTTTACTTCATGTTGCATGATAACACCATTGGTTGCACGATCATCTACCTTTTTTCAGTAATAAAGCCAAATAAAATCAACGCTTAATTAAAATGGATTACACTATTTTCTTTGATAGGGTACACCAACAAGATTAGGTTTTAGGGTCTTGGAATAGTTCATTGTGGGTAAATTCTCCAAGATCACTAAACAACAACATGTATGTGTCTGTCCAGGAGAGAGTGTGAAATTCCTTGGTATAATTACTATTTCTCAGGATCCTCCTCTTACAGGGAGTTAAGCACAAGGCAGTGTGAGCGGTTATTGATTGGGATGACCCCTAGTCATAACTGAGTAGCACTGAAGATATTTCCAGGATTGTATTCATATCTGGGGGCTCTTTCGAGAGTTTCGGGCTTTTCTACCCTGCCCATACGGTCAATCCCGCCTGTGACTGTCTGCCTGAGCATTGATTATATTGAGGTGACCTTAGTTTCCTTACCTAGGTTATTGAGGGGGTACTTTGCAGGGGTTATTCTGCAGGTGTCCTAGCCAGGTTGGGGTCGGACAACACAGTCGCTATATGCGTTGAAGCTAAGGGCCACAATAATTGGTTACGAACCTCCGCTTATTGTGTATGGGAGTCTCAAGCCTCTCCTAGGTGAGACATACCTGCTTCATTCGGGAGATCACATATTCTAGCCTTGTTTGCTTGTGATTGGCTTTAGATTATATTGGTGTATGCTCTGTGCATGTTAGCTTGCTTAGGGTTTGTGTAATTAGAGAGTCTTTTTCATTTTTTGAGTCATTGTGGATTCGGGTGTGGCACCCCGCCATTCTCTTCGTTTAACAGGACTTCCGCCTTCTACATCTCCTCCTCCTTTGGGAGAGAGAAATAGACAGTCCAGGTGGACAACTTCTCACATTGATTCACACACGATGGGAGAACATGAAGATGAAATTCTTGAGTTGTCTTCTCCACCTCAGGAGGTTGGGGAAGAAGATCCTACTCCTGTGTATGATCCTTCACCTGATATACCTACACACTCTAGGTTCGCTCCTTCACATCATATACCTACACACTCCGGGTATGATCCCTCATTCACAAGTCGTCGGTATTGGATTCCGGGTGACGAGACTCATCATGAACCTACAAGCACTAGTTATGATAGTTATGGAATGTCTGGTATCCCTACACACAATCCGGCACACCATGCCGAGTCGAAATTTGATCCTAGCACTATGCTTGGGGGCATTCTCAATCCTTTCCATGCGGAGAGATTTGGGAGCATGAGTCACATTGCACCCTCCATCCCGGCAGTGGAGGCTACATCTCACTTTCATCCTAGACCTGGTGTTAGTAGTCCTATTCAGATACCAGAACCAAGACGAGTGATGGTAGGGAATACCACTTACATAGTTTCACATGTCCCTTCATCCTCTATTCCTAGTTCTTCGAATGCTATTCCTACCCATCATTCACGTGGTCCTTCGGGCCGGAATGTTTCTACGAGTCATGTGCGTACTGCTACTACTCGCGTAGTTGTGTCTCAGAGTCAAGTACCTCCTGTTATCTTGGGAGGTCGTATTCCTGCTTCTGGAGGTCATATTCCTACTCCCAGAATGTCTATTCCTACCTATGGAGTTTCTCATGGCACATCTCATGGGAATTATTATGGACCATATTATGGACCACAGTATGTACAGAGTTATTCACCTTATGGGTATGGGTATCAACAACCCGCTTACTCCCTGAATTATGGCTTTGTCGCCCCAAATAGTCAAGGTACACCACATTATGGTGCTTCCATGTCACCCTACACGGGTCAAATGGGAGTAGGATACTATGGCCATGGCCATGGTGGTTACGGTAATCAGTCCTATGTGAACCAAAATTATCAGGGAGTGTCTCATAGACCTATTCAACCTAGGCTTCCTTTCCTCGCAACATTAAATTTTCCTGACTTGTCGAGACTAACGAACGATCCGGTATCTTATGACCCGGCTTGGCCGAATGTCCCTACGAAGCTTCCCTCGGACATCCCCAAATTTGAGGGAAAACCAGAAGAAGATCCTAGTGAACATGTTACTAAATTTCACCTTTGGTGCTCTTCTAATTCCTTAGATGAATATTCGATCCGTTTAAGGCTATTTCAACGCACCCTTATAGGGCCTGCAACGAAATGGTACATAGAGTTACCTAGGGGGGCATTTGTTTTGTTCGATGACCTAGCTATGAATTTTCTCAACCACTTCCAGCTACCAGTGTGTTACGATGTTGGTACGGAACTCTTGTTGACATTTTGACAAGACAAAGCTATGCATATCTCGGACCATATCCAAGAGTGGCATAGACGAAAGAGATTGATTAAAGCCTTCATACCGCCAGAGTTTCTCCTTGAGTGGTTCCTTAAGTCGTTACTACCTTATATAGTGAAGGATGTTTCTACATCTAGAGTTTAGAACGAGGAACAAGCCATTTTTAGGGCACAGGAATTGGATTTGATTTATGCTCAATCCGGTTTGTTATATGAGATCATTCCTAATGCTCTGCATTCTAGTTTCGACCCTAAGATCAAACTTGGACCACATGCCAATGACATTGTTGGTTATACAAGTACCAAATCTATGGATTCGATTGTGAAATAGGTGAGTCAATTTTCTATCAACCAATCTGCCCCGGGACAAGCCATGGCTTCGTCTCAACCCACCCAAATGGTGAGTGTGCTTTTGGTGCAATCGTCGGACCAGAAGGGTAACCAGCAACCAGGAAGGAATAAGAAGAAGGGTAAAAACAATCGTAAGGGTGGGAATAGGAATGAAAATGCCAATTCTAATGACAAGAATGCCTGAAATGATGGGGGGGACAAGTAGCCTAAACATAAGGTTAATTTTTCTTGCAAGTTGTGTAAGGATGACCACCTCACTCACTTGTGCCCTCGGATAGAAGAAGCCTTGAGGTTCATAGAGCAGGGCCCAACTGTGCTAACTAACCCTTTACCTCATAATAAAAATATGAACTCGAGGACCCATGATTAGTCTGGTGGAGATTAAGATCCACCAGAAGCTAGTAATGGTCATGGTTGCATCAATATGGTGCATGCTACTAAGGTTGTGACTCGTGCGAAGGACTGTGGTTCATCACAACTAGACCTTGGAAAGGAACTTGTTCCATCCAGGAGTCCTTTGCATATTGAAAACCCTGTGGATAAACCTGAAGTTTCACCTTGCACTCCTAAGGGATTCCTTAAGCGTTCAGGGCACAATACTAATGCCCGAGCTACCCATAACTATTCTGTTGTCAAGGATTTGGGCCACACTCCTTGTGCGATGTCTGCACTCGAATTACTTCAGAGTTGTCCTTTGCAAAGGAAGGCTTTGATTTCTGCTCTTGGTGTTAACGATGATAATTCTTCCTCTGTCATCAAATTTGAAACTGTGGGACTACAGCCTTGCTTGCCTTACTATGTGTCTCTCTTGATTCATGTAGAATGTCTTAACAAGACCATCAAACGAACTGTGATTGACGAAGGCGCTGCTGCTTCTATGATGTCTTTGGCATGTTGGAAGGGTTTGGGTTCCCCCGATTTGTCTAAATCTGCTACCATGTTGACTGCGTTTGATGGTAGATCATTTTGGCCGCACTACATTCTTCCTTCTCTTCAAGTCCATTTGGGAGGGA
>LPNX010004696.1:512283-542641 GCA_001517045.1 Pseudotsuga menziesii | reverse complement strand
ATTTCTGCCAGAATGTGGTTGAGTTAGTTATTGCATGGATGGGAAGAGTATGGGCAACCAAAATTCGAATTGGGCAGAGAACCATTTTTGAAAAACGTGTCCTGACTTCCTTGGCAAGGAAAATGCCCAAAAACGTAGGCCATTTTGCTATGCATTCACGTTTTTTAGTTTCCTCACGTTTTTGGAGCAGCTGGAATTTTTCCTGTGTCTTTCATTCCACGATTTTGGCTGTTGGCTTCATTTTTCCCATGGATGGGAGATCGTTTTTGTAGTGCCAGGGACTGGGTTGTCTCTCTCACGTTCTTGGAGCTGCGGGTGCATTTTCCATTCACGTTTTTGGTAGATTCATGTGTTTTTACCATGGATGTAAAGAGCCATTCACGTTTTTTGGCTGTCTCACTGACTATTGGTCTCACGCACAGACCATTTGGGACGTTTTCCCCTGCTGTGAGTTGTGTTCACTGATAAGCTTCAGGACTGTGTGTTCTTCTCCATATTGTGATCCATTTTTGGCTGTTACGTTTGGGGCTGTGTAATTCGTTTTTCCCTGTTTAAACCGTGAGAGCTGAATTGATTGCCTGAGTGCAATTGTTGGTCTTTGGACTGTGTGAGGAGTAAGGATTTTGGCTTGGTTGCTTGATAAACCTGGTGCTAGAAACCACGCAGACAGAGCTAGAGGGCTGGCCTTCTTCTCCATCACCCCTGAATAGCACTGGAAGGGAATGCAGGGCCTGAGGGACTGTGTAGCAGAGAAGGGACTGATTCCTTGTGTTGGGTGTGGATGGGTGTCTTAGAGGTCAGGCTAGTTCGAGTGTAGGTGTTCTTGGCTCTGTAATGAGCTCACCAGCTTAGCAAATTGCCTTCATCAACTCCTTAATGGCCTGATAAACCCAACTTGGTTGGCTTGGCTGTGTGTTTTTGTGTATCCTGGCTATGTGTAAGCCTGCTAGTTCCCTTATTCCTTGGAGAATCATGCCCAGCTCGGGGGTGGCAGTGTTGCTGAGATATTGATGAGTACGCTGGCCTATGGTTGGGTGGAACGTTGCAGCGACGTAGCTGGTTGCGGAGTGAAGCTTTCATAAGATAAGTAATCTTGTGTATTTTACCTCTGAAATTGTATATTTACTGTTAATTAAATGGAAATGAACATGTTGAAAGAATGATTGAGTGAATGCATGTTGTTTCCACTGTGCAAGATGAATTAATTAAGTTGTGTATGATGAACAATTGAATTTGTGCATGTTGTACTGTCATGCATTCTTCTCAGCATTCGATTTTAGCATTTCAGCATTTTATTAAGCCTGTATATGTTCATGAGGTTGTTAGTCTGCATGGTTAATCCCATGGATCGCGTCCTCTTTGCCGGTCGGAGGCATGGGGACGTGACAATTAATGGTATCAGAGCATTGGGTTGCAGCATGGGCCTGCATGAGCCGCCAAGATGCAGTAACAGGGGTTACATTCCATTTTTTCCCAGCAGAAGTCTGAATGTGGAAGACTGTGAAAAATTTGAAATTGGGAAATTTCTGTTTAAGTGTGAACAGTCGGGAGAATGGGAGAAGTTCCTTATCCGCCGTTGCGGAAGGTTCCACAATCTCCCCATCCGCCATTGCGGACGTCGAAGCAATCATGCTTCCGACCCAAGAGTCACCCGACCGCCGACGCCACAGAAAAGTTGAAAATCGGCTAAGTATGGGACGGTCGGGCCATCGGAGGAAGTGAAATTCCGCCGTTGCGGACGGATCGGTGAAGTCCCTCGCCCGCCGTTGTGGACGGCGAATCGCTTCGGCTTCCGATTGGAAAGTCCGCCGACAGCCGACACAGTAAAAGAAAGGTTTAAAATTTGGCTAAGTGTCGGAACGATCGGAAGGGAGAGTGGTCCGACGTCCGACGTTTCAGGAGTCAGCCGACGTCCGACGCCAGTGCCAAGTCGGAAGGTTTGGAACTTTGTGCGAGCCGCCGTTGCGGAAGGCTCGGAGCTTTCGAGCGTCCGACGTTGCGGAAGCTAGAGGCATCTACCGGCCGATTAAGAAGACTTCCGACGCCACAGGAGAAAGTGCGCCGATCGGAGGAAGAAAGGGAAGGAGCGTCCGACGTTGCGGAAGGTTGGAACTTCCGGGGGAGCCGCCGTTGCGGCTGCGCAGATGAATAGACCGCCCGATTCCAAAGGCTTCCGACAGCCGATTCGACGGAGGAGAGAATGGTAAAGGAGCCGACACTGCGGAAGAAAGAATGGAACCGGAGCCGACACTGCGGAAGAAAGAATGGAACCGGAGCCGACACTGCGGAAGGAAGGATAGTTTTGGGGGCCGATTTCAACTGTTTTTAGAAGGATTTTTCAGTTGTTCTTCAGGGAAATTTTCAGGGGATAAAATGAGAAAATTGCCAGCGATCTAATGCGCCAGATTGCCCTCGACCTGCCCTCGGCCCGCCCTGCAGTGGCGCAGGGAAGCCACAAGGGGGCAAGCCCCCTTGACCCAAGTCGTCCCCCTCAGATAGACGTTCTTTGATGAAGGAAATTTTGTGTGCTTGGGCATTTGTAATTTTATGATTATTTCCGGAAAAGGTAAATGATTATGATTTATATCAATGTTATGCATCTAACAATTGTGTTGTCGTTAACACGTTTGCATAATTATAGTCACCTTCCAGGGCAGTATTCCAGGTAGTGCACTTGGTAAGTAAGTTGCAGTTCAGTATGAGAACCCATGATGGGTATGATGCTCGGGATTCCTACGAGCAAGCAGAAGGTGCCATGGGAGAAAATGCCCGTAATAGAAATGATGACATTGAGTCAAATGGAAGGAGATTCCAAGAGACACCGTCTGATGTTGTAGCCACTATGAGAAGCCTGATTAAAGCCCAGGAAGAGCAGCATCAGTTGAATGCTGCAATGTTGCAGAGTTTGACAGACTTGCATAAGAAGATAGACTCTGGACAAGGTACAGCAAGACCAGAAGGCAGTAAGAGCAGTACTAGGAGAAGAAGAAGGACTCCTAGTGGATCGTCCGACTCTGAAGAATCCAGTGGGGATTCAAGCTTCTCTTCCCATAAAAGAAAAAGAAAGAGACACCATAGGGATCGCTCTCGTGATGAATTTAAGAAAGCTAAACCTCCTACGTTTGATGGTGAGATAAAGACTGGACAAGAGGTTGAAGCTTGGCTTCTTGGGATTAAAAAGTACTTTCAAGTGCATGATTATTCAGGAAACATGAAGGCAAGAGTTGCCATATTCAATATGAATGGAAGAGCATCCATTTGGTGGGAACACTTCAAGCAAGTGAAGAGGATCAGTGAAAGGAGACTTAAGTGGAAACAGTTCAAGAAGTATTTCAAGCAGAAATACCTATCTGACAGGTATTATGATGAAAAGATTAAGGAGTTCCATGAGCTGAGATTGGGACAGCAGACCATGGAAGAGTATGCTAACAAGTTTTTGGAGCTGTTGAGGTATGTTCGGTACATCAGAGATGAAAAGGTAAAGGTCCAGCGTTTTTTGAGTGGATTACCTCAGTCTTACAAAGATAGGATTGAGTTTTATGAGCTTAGAACTCTTGAAGAAGCAATAAGGAAAGCTAAGTATTGCTATGAGCAAAGCAAGGATAAACCTGATTACCACAAGGCATGGAAGGACAAGAAGAATGAGAAGTTTGACCAGAGAAGGAAAGGTTTCAAACCTTCTAACTTCAGGAATCAGCAGAAGTAGCCATCCCAAGCTGCGAGTAAGCTAGTTGGAGTGTCAGGAGAAAAACCTAAGGATCCACAACAGAATAGAGGACCACTTCAATGTTGGAAATGTGGAGGACCCCACATGCGCAGAAATTGTCCACTCGAGAATGAGAGTGCCAGACCAGCTTATAATGTTCAGGAGGCAGAAACAGTGGGTCAAGTAGCAAGGGCAGTACCTAGGATTTATGCGGCACTGGAGGACCGCCAGGCAGATCACCAATCAGTTGTAGTTGAAGTAGCAGGTAAGATTGCTGAGCAATCTGTTTCTATTTTGATTGACCCTGGTTCTACTCATAGTTACCTTACTCCTAGAGTAGTGGATATGTGTGCTTTTAAGAAGGTAAAGCATAGGAAGTCTTGGTTAGTTCAGCTAGCCACTAGAACTAAGAGGAAGGTCAGTGAAGTGGTAGAGAAGTGTCCATTGGTCATGAATGGATTGGCCACGTGTGTAGATCTGAATGTTCTACCGCTTGGTTCCTATGATGTTCTCATTGGAATGGATTGGTTAGAAGCTCACAGGGTGAAGCTTGACTGTTATAATAAGACTTTTGAATGCCTGAATGAAGAAGGAAACCTAGTAGTTGTGAAGGGTATTCCAAAGGTGATTTCAGTGGGGCAGGTTTCGGCAATGCAGTTAAAGAAGTTCTGTAGGAAGGGTTGCCAGTTGTATGCAGCTCAGATTCTGGAGGAAACGAGAGATGAAACTCCCAGGTTGGAGGACTATCGGGTGTTACAGGAATTCAGGGATGTGTTTCCTGATGAGATTCCAGGGCTTCCTCCAAAGCGGGACATTGATTTCACAATTGAACTTGTGCCAGGAGCGCACTAGTGTCCAAGGCACCCTACAGGATGAGTATACCGGAGATGCTAGAGCTGAAGATGCAACTGCAAGAGTTGTTGGACAAGAAGTATATCCGACTGAGTGTATCTCCTTGGGGAGCACCAGTTCTGTTTGTAAAGAAGAAAGATGGTACAATCAGGTTATGTATTGACTACAGACAGTTGAACAAGGTTACTATGAAGAATAAATATCCTTTGCCTAGGATTGATGACCTCTTTGATCAAATGAGAGGGGCAAAGGTATTTTCCAAGATTGACTTGAGGTCTGGTTACCATCAGGTGAGAATCAAAGATGAAGACATTCATAAGACAGCCTTCAGGACAAGGTATGGGCACTATGAGTTTGTAGTGGTACCATTTGGTCTCACAAATGCGCCAGCCACATTTATGTGCCTTATGAAAAGTGTTTTCAGCAAGTATTTGGATAAGTTTGTTCTTGTTTTCCTTGATGACATTCTTGTTTACTCTAAGAATGAGAAAGAACATGAAGAGCATTTGAGGTTGACATTGCAAGTGCTTAGGGAGCATCAGTTGTATGCAAAACTGAGCAAGTGTGACTTCTATATAGATAGAATTCAGTACTTGGGTCACATTATCTCAGAAGAGGGTATATCTGTGGACCCTAAAAAGATTGAAGCCATTATGAATTGGCCTACTCCAAGAAATGTGACAGATGTAGATCTTTCATGGGACTTGCAAGATATTACAAGAGATTCATTGAGGGATTCTCCAGAGTTGCACATGCAATCACTTCTTTGCAAAAGAAGGGGATGAAGTTCGAATGGACATCGAGGTGTGAAGAAAGTTTTCAGCGGTTGAAGGATCTTCTCACCAGTGCACCAGTATTGAAGGTTGCAGATCCAGAAAAATATTTTTTGGTATGTACCGATGCATGTGGACAAGGGCTTGGAGGAGTCCTTATGCAGGACAACCACGTGATATGTTATGAGTCAAGAAATCTGAAGGAGCATGAGAAGAACTATGCCACTCATGATCTAGAGCTCGCAGCCATAGTACATGCTCTCAAGATGTGGAGACATTACTTGATGGGTAGGAGATTTGAGCTCAGAACAGATCACTGTGGTCTGAAGTATTTGTTTGATCAGCCTATGTTGAATGCTAGGCAAGCAAGATGGCTGGAATTTTTATGTGAGTTTGATTTTGAGATCAAACACATAAAAGGAAAAGAGAATAAGGTAGCTGATGCACTCAGCAGGAAGATGCAAGAAATGCATGCGGCATCTCTTAGTATTTGCCAATCAGATTTGAGACAGCAGATTGTTAATCATGTTGCTGGAGATGAATTGTATGAGCAGGTAAAAGACAAATTGCAGCAACAAAGTATTGAGAAGAGGTATGAGGGATATAAATTGGATGGAGATGGGATTCTCACTTATAAAGGTAGAATTTATATTCCAGGTGTGGCAGATTTGAGGAGAATTATTATGGATGAAATCCATCAAGCTCCATACTCTGGTCACCCAGGATATCAGAAGACAATTGCTACGGCTAGAAAGCAGTACTTCTGGCCAGGTATGAAAAAGGACATGGCTGAATACATTTCAAGGTGTATGAAATGTCAACAGGTGAAGGTTGAGCATCAACATCCAGCAGGTTTGTTGCAGCCTTTGCCAGTTTCGGAATGGAAATGGGAAGTTATTTCCATGGATTTTATTACAGGATTGCCAATGACTTGGAGACAACATGATTCCATCATGGTTGTGGTAGACAAGTTGACAAAGGCAGCACATTTTATACTGGTTAAGTCTACGTATGAGGCTGGTGACATTGCAAAGATCTTCATGAAGGAGATATTTAAATTGCATGGATTGCCGAAGGCAATAGTATCTGACAGAGACGTCAAGTTTACTTCCAACTTTTGGAAGGGGTTGTTTGCAGATTTGGGTACAAAGCTAAACTTCAGCACTGCATACCATCCTTAGACAGATGGTCAAACCGAGAGAGTTAATCAGGTGCTTGAAGACATGCTTCGCATGTATGTGATGGACAAACCAACAAAGTGGGAAGATTACCTACACTTGGTAGAGTTTGCATATAACAATGGGCAGCAGGCATCCTTGGGGATGAGTCCATATGAAGCTTTGTATGGAAGAAGGTGTAGGACACCAGTGACTTGGGATAATCCAGTGAACAGGATTGTGCTTGGACCGGAATTGCTCAAGGAAATGGAGTAAGAGGTTGTAAAGATCAGACAGAAGCTGAAAGCAGCACAGGACAGGCAGAAAAGCTATGCAGATAAGCATAGGGTGAACAGAGAATTTAGTGTTGGGGATCATGTTTACCTCAGAGTGAGGGCAAGGAAGAGTTCCTTGAAGCTTGGAAGTTGTGCCAAGTTGTCACCGAGATATTGTGGGCCGTTTGAAGTTTTTGAAAGAATAGGGCCAGTTGCATATAGACTTGCATTGCCTGCTAGCACTAGAGCTCATAATGTTTTTCATGTTTCTTTGCTTAAGAGATATGTACATGATCCTAACCATGTGATAAATTGGGATGTGATTCAGGTGGAACCCGAGGGAGAGTTCCGAATCGAGCCAATGCGCATCCTCGACAGGAAGGTCACAATGCTCCGGAACCGAGCCATAGGTTAGGTAAAGGTGCAATGGGAGCACTTCGGACCTGAAGAGGCTACATGGGAGCTGGAGGATGCCATGCGATTGGCACATCCATTTTTGTTCAATTCTGCGGAACAGTGAGGCGATGCCAATGTAGCATTTTGTTCAATTTTGTAAGCACTGAGGACAGTGCTATTGAAGGGGGAGGGGAATGTAATGCCCCGGTTTTGACCCCGTTACATTAGATGTATATGATGTATATATTATAATGATCATGGTGTGGAGCTAAAGGCCAAGGCCCCACCATTGATCAGTAATGCTATGTTTTGGATTTAATTGTCATCGAAGATCTATCGCGGCATGCGGCATATAATATGTTGGCCGTCATGTAAATATGCATCATAATTAATTAATGGACACAACCAGCTACGGTCGCGGCAACTAAATCGAATGGGGCATGATTTTCTAAGGATAAGGAGGGTGAAATATTTAGCCTATGGGCCAATGGGGAAAAGCCAAATGTCTATGTGAAAACCCATCAAGCTGTCAACTACCTTTATTGTCTTTTTCTCCAATCATTTATTTCTGCCAGAATGTGGTTGAGTTAGTTATTGCATGGATGGGAAGAGTATGGGCAACCAAAATTCGAATTGGGCAGAGAACCATTTTTGAAAAACGTGTTCTGACTTCCTTGGCAAGGAAAATGCCCAAAAACGTAGGCCATTTTGCTATGCATTCACGTTTTTTAGTTTCCTCACGTTTTTGGAGCAGCTGGAATTTTTCCTGTGTCTTTCATTCCACGATTTTGGCTGTTGGCTTCATTTTTCCCATGGATGGGAGGTCGTTTTTGTAGTGCCAGGGACTGGGTTGTCTCTCTCACGTTTTTGGAGCTGCGGGTGCATTTTCCATTCACGTTTTTGGTAGATTCATGTGTTTTTACCATGGATGTAAAGAGCCATTCACGTTTTTTGGCTGTCTCACTGACTATTGGTCTCACGCACAGACCATTTGGGACGCTTTCCCCTGCTGTGAGTTGTGTTCACTGATAAGCTTCAGGACTGTGTGTTCTTCTCCATATTGTGATCCGTTTTTGGCTGTTACGTTTGGGGCTGTGTAATTCGTTTTTCCCTGTTTAAACCGTGAGAGCTGAATTGATTGCCTGAGTGCAATTGTTGGTCTTTGGACTGTGTGAGGAGTAAGGGTGTTGGCTTGGTTGCTTGATAAACCTGGTGCTAGAAACCACACAGACAGAGCTAGAGGGCTGGCCTTCTTCTCCATCACCCCTGAATAGCACTGGAAGGGAATGCAGGGCCTGAGGGACTGTGTAGCAGAGAAGGGACTGATTCCTTGTGTTGGGTGTGGATGGGTGTCTTAGAGGTCAGGCTAGTTTGAGTGTAGGTGTTCTTGGCTCTGTAATGAGCTCACCAGCTTAGAAAATTGCCTTCATCAACTCCTTAATGGCCTGATAAACCCAACTTGGTTGGCTTGGCTGTGTGTTTTTGTGTATCCTGGCTATGTGTAAGCCTGCTAGTTCCCTTATTCCTTGGAGAATCATGCCCAGCTCGGGGGTGGCAGCGTTGCTGAGATATTGATGAGCACGCTGGCCTATGGTTGGGTGGAACGTTGCAGCGACGTAGTTGGTTGCGGAGTGAAGCTTTCATAAGATAAGTAATCTTGTGTATTTTACCTCTGAAATTGTATAGTTACTGTTAATTAAATGGAAATGAACATGTTGAAAGAATGATTGAGTGAATGCATGTTGTTTCCGCTGTGCAAGATGAATTAATTAAGTTGTGTATGATGAACAATTGAATTTGTGCATGTTGTACTGTCATGCATTCTTCTCAGCATTCGATTTTAGCATTTCAGCATTTTATTAAGCCTGTATATGTTCATGAGGTTGTTAGTCTGCATGGTTAATCCCATGGATCGCGTCCTCTTTGCCGGTTGGAGGCATGGGGACGTGACATGTATGCTTTCCATTTAATGGGAAGATAGTTATGATTGATCAAATGTCATTCAAGAATCTGTGTGTTACCGCGTCTTTGAGAGCTTCTGTCTCGATTGTTGCACACTCTCAGCCGGCAACTGGGAGTGTGGGTGTTGGCATGTACCCTTCCCTTATGGGATCATTTAGTTGTATTACACCTGCTCTTATGATCGGGTCTACTTCCGGTGAGGATTCATCATCATTGCGTTCGGTGTCTTTTCGCACCACTTATATGGAAGATCCTTGGATTCTTGCTACATCGATTCCTTCGAGTGAGCCCATTGAAACGGACGTGCCGTTGCCTGCAACTATGATAGCATATCAAGCTAATCTTGAATGTGTTGCAGAGCCTAGTCCTTCTTCTTCATGGACGGGAGGAGGACCCGTATGTGCTGCCTGCATGGGTAGTTGAGTCTTCTCACACACATGACTGCCTTGATAGTGTATTTCCATCAGATGAAGCTATTATTGAGGCTATGTCTGGGGTTGAGCCACCTTGGGAAGAGTTGCATCATAGATCTTACTTTCTTCCCAAGCTTGACCGTTTGGAATGTGAATACTTTAGGGAGATTCTTAGTGAGAGAATTGGTAGTCCCATGGTTCCATTAAGCTCTCTTGGTTCGATGACTGATGGAAACATGGTGAATATATCTCCTACCATTCCTATCAATATCTCTCGTGATCCTGGAAAGATTGAGAATGTCTATATTGGGGCAGAATGTTCCCATGCTGAGATTCAAGAGTATACCGAGCTGTTCAAATAATTTTGTGATGTATTTGCTTGGTCATATGAGGAAATGCCAGGTATCGACCCTCGCATTGTTGAGCATGAACTTAAAACTTATCCCAATGCTAAGCCTATTCGATAATGCTTTCATGCGGTGAATCCTAGAAAAGCACCCGCAATTAATGCTGAGATAGAAAAGTTGTTGAATGTCGGTTTTATCTATCCCGTTCCCTTGACGGAGTGGGTTTCAAACCCCATTTCGGTTGATAAGAAGCAGGGAACGATCCGTATATGCACTGATTTTTGTGACTTGAACTGTGCCTGTCCTAAGGATAATTTTCCCACACCATTTATTGATCAAATTTTGGATGAGTATGCGGGAAGCGAGGTATTTTCCTTTATGGATGGATTTTCCGAATACAATCAGATATAGATCAAACCTTAGGACCAACATAAGATTTCCTTTATTTGTCCTTGGGGTACCTTTGCATATTGGAAAATGCCTTTCGGCCTTAAAAATGCCGAAGCCACTATTCAGCGGGCTATGACCTTGATCTTCCATGATCTCAAATCGATTATTGAAGTCTTTTTGGATGACCTTGCTGCTCATTCTCGTCAGAGGATGCGTCATTCCTACCATTTGATATTAGTGTTCGAAAAGTGCCTCCATTACTTGGTCAGGTTAAATCCTCATAAATGCATCTTTTGTGTGAAGTTTGGTCACTTATTAGAGTTCATTGTCTCCAAGGAGGGTATAAGAGTCGACCCTTTGAAGGTTGAGGCAATACTTCAATTGTCTCCCCTGAGAAACATTAGACATCTTCAATGTTTGCAAGGCATGGAAAATTTCTTGCGGATATTCGTAGTTAACTTTGCCAATTTGACTAGAGGCTTTATGTGTCTTTTGAAGAAGGACACTACCTTTTGCTGGGATGAGCAAGCCCAGGAGTCTTTTGATGCGCTTAAGTGAGCCTTAGCATCAACCCTAGTGATTAGTCCACCCAACTATAGCCGTGGATTTTTACTTTATGTGGCCGCATCCATGGAGACGATTGGTATGGTTTTGGTTTAGGAGGATGAGGAGCTCCAGTAGCATGTCATATATTATTTGAGTCGAAACCTTATCGATGCGGAGATCCGTTATTCCCATGTGGAGAAACTTTCCTTAGCTATCGTTCATGTGGTTCAAAGATTGAGACATTATATTCTCCTTTTCCAGACCTTGGTGGTAGCCCATGTCAATCCATTTTAGTTCATCCTCACTAGAAGGATGATAGGGGGAAAGTATAATAAGTGGATTGTCATCTTGCAAGAATTCAATCTCGAGTTTGTTTCGGAAAAATCGAAGAAGTCGTTGATTTTTGCGGAGCTTATGTCTGATTTCCCAAGCGAGGAGGAGGAGGAAGTTTGTGAAGATACGTTTGTTGATGAGCACATTTTCCTGATCTCAACTTTGGATCCATGGTATGGAGATATTATAATATATTTACAAACATTGAAGGTCCCTACTCACCTTTCATGGGATGAAAGTCGACGATTACGTCACATATCCAAGAATTACCTCATAGTGGATAACACATTGTACCGCCATGGGGTAGATTCCATTTTACGACATTGTTTAACTCATGAGGAGGTTGAGCTTGTGCTAAATGATTGCCATGGAGGGGCGTGTGGTGGTAATTTATCTAGGCTTTCTACAGCCCAAAAAATCTTGAGGGCGGGTTATTTTTGGCTGTCTATCTTTAAAGATTGTGTTAATGCAGTCAATAAGTGCCACCCTTGCCAGGTGTTTGCACGCAATATGTGCTCACATCCTACCCCGTTACATCCAATTATCATCGTCGGTCCCTTCACTAAGTGAGGGCTTGATTTCATGGATTCCAACCCAGCTTCTACTGGGGGGCATCATCATATTATCGTGGCTATTGAATATTTCATGAAATGGGCTGAGGCTATGCCCACGATTAAATCCAATGGTGAGACAGCCACACATTTCGTATTCAACCAGATCATTACTCGGTTCAGTATTCTGAAAGAGCTTGTCACTGACCATGGTAGGAACTGTCAGAATCGGATGATGGAAAAGTTGGCCTCGAAGTTAGGCTATAAACAGGAGCATTCTTCTTCTTATTACCCTCAAGCGAATGGACAGGTTGAAGCAGTGAACAAATCACTCAAGTCCAGTCTCCAATGAACCATCGCACAAAGCAGGACCAATTGGCATATCATGTTATATCCTGCTTTGTGGGCCTATAGGACCGCGGTTAAGACTGCCACCGATTTTTCTCCATATCAGCTTGTACATGGAGTGGAGTCTATATTGCCGTTTGAGTGCGAAATCCCTTCTTCGAAGCCAGCCATAGAGCTCTTACCAGACACTTCCCCATTGGAGGAACGTCTGGTCCATTTAGAGTAGCTTGATGAGTAGCGACGAGATGCTTTAGTGGCTCTAGAAGTGAATAAGAATCGCATTAATGTCCAATATGATAAATCTGTCCGTCCATGGAAGTTTAGTGAAGGAGATTTGGTCCTTTTGTGGGATCAAGCTAAAGAACCCTTGGGGGCAAGAAAATTTAACCCCATGTGGCATGGTCCTTACATTGTTAAACGTGTGTTAGAGAAGGGCGCATATGAGTTAGTATATTACAAAGGGATAGCCTTGGCGGAGCCTAGAAATGGGCTCTATCTTAAAAAATACTATGTGTTAGGTCATGTTTTTGTTTTCCATCTTTTAATACTTTTGTTTATGTTTTAAAGTTTGGTTTTATTCTTTATTCCTAGAAAATTTTGTTGATTGGGATAGTTTGAGTTTTTATCCCTTTAGCTTTCATGTTATTTGATTTTTTAGTTTATTTTTACAAGTTTTGGTTTGATTTCATAATCAAAGGGCTTATATAAGGCTTATATGGATTAAAAATTCTAAAAAATAACATAAAAGTTTAATTAGGACTCCTAAACCAAGTTTCAACATATATCATGAGATTAATTTTTGAAAATCATTAAGTTAAATTTTCTTATAGCGCAAGCCAAAAACAAATGCACACAGGTGCTACAAAAAAGTCATGCAAGTTAAAAAACATCATTCAATGTTTCAGAGATTTAGTTCTCTATGTCGTCGACACTGCGACAGCATAGTGGTTTAAAGCGCTGACAAGATAGTTGCTAGAGCTTCTGATCGCTGATCGCAAAGCTAGTGGTATAAAGCTCCGACGAGATAGTTGATAGAGCTTTCAATCTCCGATCGTGAAGCTAGTGGTTTATGTCACCGACACTGCGGAAGCATAGTGGTTTAAAGCGCCAAAAAGATAGTTGTTAGAGCTTCCGATCACCGATCGCAAACCTAGTGGTTTATGTTGCCGACACTGCGGCAACATTATGGTATAAAGCTCCGACGAGATAGTTGCTAGAGCTTCCGATTGTCGATCACGAAGCTAGTGGTTTAAAGCGCTGACACTGCGGCAACATTTAGTCTTGGGGTTTCGATCACCGATGCTAGGAAAGATTAGTTGTTAGTGATGGGAGACACCGATACAGTAGCAACATTCAAATATTAATCACTGTGACAAGTGTGAGTATCATCATGAAGGCGAATCATGGCAGTTTATTGTAGAAGTGAGGCAATAATGATAGCAGACCATAATGAGATAAAGGCGTTTCCAATCATGTTTTTTCCTGAAATGCATGTAGAGCAGGTGGAGATCGTGGCGAAAAATCAGTACTTGGAAATCAAAATTTTGAAACAGAGTAAAATTAGGGCTTTGGAAAGCGGTAGTCTGGAGTGTCAAAACGGTCAGAGAATATTGGGGCATGCAGTTCGACACCTGACAGACAGGAGAATAGGATTCAAGCAGCTAGATTAGTCGTTTTAATAGGTAGGCTGCAAATTGATTTCCAAGGTTTATTAATTTGCGGTTTTTCTAAACAGAAGATTAATGACTGAATTGAGGGCAGATTATTAGTTGTTAAGCCTAATTGATACTAAATGATGGATGCTTAGTCATGAAGTTAAAAGTATTGTTCAACATAAAAGACAGTCAGAGTGTGTTGTATTTATAGAAGCTGTTTGACAATATTTCAAAATGAAAGAGTGGAAAGACCAATAAGGTAGAACCCTCAGACTTAAGTTGGGTCAAAAAATTTCCAGATTATGCACAATTGTTTGCAGAATAAGGATGGTTAGTGTTCTTTGAAAATATTGAAGGTTATCATTCAGAGGTTTCTTACAAGTTTGCTCAATGTTTAGACAAGGATGTAGTGTCTTTCGACACTTTGAAGTTCAAACTAACTAGGGAGTTACTAGCAGAAGCAACAGGAATTCTGGATGAGGGAGAATTCTGGTTCAAAAAGGTGCCCTTCACCTTTGATGCTCAGAGATATCTGCTTCCAGGGGTAGTAGAATACTGGGGAAAAGGTGTTCCTATTCAAAACTTTAAACCTGAGTGGATTGAGCCTATCAAAATCTTACAAAGCTATGTTACCTATGAGGGGAGATTTTCCTTTGTGTTTAAGTATCATTTTAGATTCCTTCAACATCTTTGTGATGAATCTAAAATGAATCTTCCTTTCTTATTTTTGAGAATCTTACAGAATATGTCATGTAGGGTGAAAGAACACCAAGATCATACAAAACAATCAGTTTTTCACCATGGGCTCATAAAATTGATCATAAGTACTGTATTGTAGAAAATAGAGAAGACATGGGAACACTTCTTATTTTGGTCAGGTTTCAAAACTGAGAAGGAGGATCAGTCTCAGAAGAGATAGGTAGTTAAGGGTCAGACATTGATTAAGAAACTTAGAAAAAAATTCATAGTCAAAGATGAAGAAGTTGATAAACCAGAAGAAGCTTCGAATCAGGAAAATGAAAACATTGAGTTTGGACAGCGAGTTAATGTTGAGGAAAGTAAATTTTTACAGTCATAGATGAAAGAAGTTGAGGTAGTGGAAGATATTTTACCTACAGAATCAAATCAAGGAGAAGAGGAAGATGTTAAGGAGCAGAAGCAGAGCCCCATTATAGTATTGTCTGAAGAGGAGACAGTGTCACGAAATAAAAAGTGAAGGTTGTTGAATTTGCTTCAATAACTCATCAAGGAAAAGTTATGAAAATGTTAGGAGAAGTTGGAGTAGTCTAGAGACCCAAGGCAAGGCTGAAGAACAAGCTTAGGTTAAACATGAAGAAACTATTAAATCCAAAATTGGCTGAGAAAAAGGTACAATAATAGAAGATTCATCATCTCAAGAGAAATTGGAAGATAGTGAAGATGATAACAAAGAAGTTATAAAAGGTAAAAAACCAATAGTATTAGAAGAAAAATCAGTCTTTACTGATACTAATATTTCAGACATTTTCATGGAGGTTCAAAAACAGATGATTCAGGAATAGCAGCAGATGATATAAAGAATTCTTGTATAGAGAAAAGAGAGATAATTGAAGAAGAAATTCAGTACAGTATTGAAGCTGAAGAACAGCCAAAGGTTCCTGTAAACTTCACAGAGCTTATGAATGGGGATGAAGAAATATACAAGAAGCTGAAAATACCATGGATACTTGAAGGGACGCAAACAATATTAAGAGATAAATGTATTGATTCTGAAAAGGAAAATCTACAAAGGAGCATTAAGCAATACAAGCATCAAATTGAACATATGCATGAAACCAATCATAGATTAGTAGCTGCAAATAGGAGACTTAGAGAAGACTTGGAGGAAGTAAACAGTCACTACCAGGAATTGATTGCAGTATCTAAGGAGGCTCTTAAAAGAAAAAGACAGACAGAGAATCGGTTTACAGAATTAAGGCAGACTATCTAGGAGTTGACTGAGCAGAATGAAGAGCTAACAAAGAGGGTTACAAACTTGGAAGTAGACCACTTGAAAGCTAGAAGGAAAGCTCAGGCTTTGGAGGGAATTGCTCTATTAGCTGAAGCAAGAAAAGACTAGTAAAGTTCTTTAAGGAAAGTAGTTATTTGTTAGTTCGAAAAGTTATTTTATTTTATTTTTGTATAATGTTAGTTTGATAGATGACCTAAAAGTAGTTAGGGTTCAGTTATGCAACTGTTTTTGAAAGAACAAGATAAATGTAAGTCTGAAAGAGGACAAAAGGTTCGATTTTTGCTGACAAGGGGAGGCTATCAGGATTTGTTTATGATCTAAGTGTAAAGACTCTTATGTGTTTTTGATGACTGAACTATGAAATATATGCACTATATGCCCTTTTGATTATTGACTGGTTTCATTTCTAATTTGTGTTAATTACTCAGTTGGTATATTCAGTTCATGTTTAATGTTTTTATGTTTGAAATGCTTGCTAACTGTGGGTGAAACTCAGTATTGTGTTTATTTTGCTGGATTATGGTTTATATGTTATACATCTCAGTCATTCAAATGCTCATGATTTAGTGTTTGCTTTGGTATTATGAATGTTTTCCCTCTTGTCTTCAAACTGTTCAACCAAAACCCTAGAAAAATCCTATTTTACTTTATTGTGTTTATTGAGATTGTGTTGGCTTGTTCTCTTGTAGTCTAGGAACAATTTCAGGCACTAACATATTTGGCGCCGTTGCCGGGGATGAAGTTGAAAACCCATTTTCCCTGGGATACTTATCATTTCACTGGTTTTGAGAGGTGAAATTAAACCAGTAAATTTAGAAGACTACTTTTCACCAGTATTTCACAGTGGCTACTAAGGGAGTTGGAACAAGAAACAGACCTAGTTCACCTTTACAGCTGGGTGTTTCAGACCCAGAATAGATATTGAAAACAACTAGGAAAATCAGAAGGTCTCAGTCATCACCAGCCCTATGAAACCCCAATCAGTTAAATATTTCATCACCTTTTTTCTGTTCCGAGGGGAGAAGAAAAAGAGTCATCTCGGTTGAAGCCTACAATTCTTGTTGGTATTTTTCAAGTTTTCACTGATCCTCAATATTTTAAGAAAGCAAAGACAATATCTCCTAGAAAAATCCCTTTATTCCATCTCAAAGTTGGTAAAACTCCATTTTAGCCAAGTTCTAGTCAAGTCTTTCCATCACCTAAATGAGTTAACTTAAAGATGGCAGCCCAAAATCAGCCATTAGACATGATGGACTGAATGGTGGTAGCTAGGTATGCAGATTTAGTTTTTCCTCAGCCTTTGAATGTACTTCCTGGGGGTGATTACCAAAAATACTTGCCTAGGTTTAATGGACAAGGTGAAACTACAGCTAAGGAGCATTGGGATGCTTTCCTAAGCTATGCTGACAATCAGAATATTGAAGCCAAGGATGTATGGATGAGGATTTTTGTACAGAGTCTTGATGGAGAGGTCAGAAAATGGTTCAGGGAGTTGCCTGCAAATTCTATCACTATCATAGAAGAGCTTCAGGACCTTTTCATGAGACAATGGGGTGATACCAAGGATCACACATATTACACCACTGAGTTTGGAGCCCTTAGGAGAAAGAAGGATGAAACCATAGCTGATTTTTTGAAGAGATTCAATAAAATGTATAGCATAATTCCTGCAGAGATAAAACCTTCAGAAAATTCTGCAAAACTCACATATGCCAATGCTTTTGATGATGAATTTTCTGTACTTTTAAGAGAAAGAAGACCTGTTACTTTACTGAACATGTAGGATGCAACATTAAAAGTGGAGTCCAATATATTAGCTTAATAGATTGAAGGGAAATATAGCTCAGCAGATATATGACAGGAAGGGAAAGAAAGAGGCAACTCCAGGGGTTTCAACATCCCACTTTGTAGAAGGAAAAATTGATGAAATGGCCAAGCTAGTTAAAATCTTGACAGCAAAATTAAACAAGTTGGAATTAGAGAAGAATTCAAACAAACCTGTTCAAGAGGGTGATAGAAACCCTAATAATCCAAACCAATTCAGAAGACAGTTTGTGCCTCGTTTCATTCCAAGAGAGACAAGAAATAATGATATTCAGCGAGAAAGGAGAGAAACTGAGGATCAAAAAGTACCACCCCCACTTCAGAATAATTTAGTTGATGAAGAAGAAATTGAAGAGGAAGTGTTATTTGAGGATACAGACTAGGATATGAATTATTTTGGAGAGCAGTTAACTGAGGTTTTTGTCACTGAAGAAGAATTTTTAAACTCAGAATATTATGATAATGATATGTTTGAAACAGAAAATGATTTAAATCTTGAAGTGATTGCTGTAACTGCTGATACATACCAGACCGAGCCAAAGGAAACTTTAAATTTGAGGTCAGGTCTGTTGATGTATTTGTAAGTTCGGAATGTATTCATCTATGTATCTTATGTATTGTAACCCGATGTTTATTCCAGGATGTGTCTATTATGTATTTGAGTCATGTTGTCATGCCCTGATGTTCTGATCGGGAGGATCAATAATGTAAACAAGTCATGTCAATTCATTGTTAAAGTCCTTACAGTTTTGGGGCACTAGGGTTATTAGACACTGATAGAGATGTCAGCTCTAGTAAGTAATTGTTAAGTGAGTCCGACATGATTGAGTGCACTTCAAGTGAATGAAAGAATATAAATAGAGAGTGAGCCTCTCTATTTATCACACATATCATTCACTCACTCAAGAGTAGCGCATTAGTGAGGAAGGAAATACACTGGGGCTATACAAGAAGAAGATTATTGCTGTTGGGAGATCACTTACTGTTTTGGGGCTTTTACTGTTTTGGTGTTGATTCTATCTCTGAGGAAGTTGCGGGGTTTTCTCCTTTATGGTTTCTCCGATCAAAAACATTATGTTCATTGTCTCTTGTGCTTGACTGATGTACTTGTTATTCTCTCAGTAAATATCCTAACATAATGCTAGCTTAATGTTGAAAAACTAACATGGTATCAGAGCTAACCTGAGAAGAAGACACTATGCAGCTGCGGGAACTAGGGATTCCTAGTTTGTGGATCTTCCTCCACATATTTTCAGCAAAAGTAAGGTGGAACAACTCTCCTCCTTAGGGCGCATCTTTCTGTCGAAACATAATCCAATTATGAGGTTTTTAAGTTTTGGACCTGTCACTGTGGTAAAAAATTAGGGATTTTTACAGAAGAGGAATTTTTCAGTGAGCCCAGTTTTGGATTGATCTCCTCCCCAAAATCGAAGTTAGGGACAAATTTCAAGGCATTTGGATGGACAGAACTCCGGAAAAGCAAAACCCTAATTTTCTCCTGAACCAGCTCTGCAGGATTTCAGCTCAAGTTTCAGATCCGACATCTTGAACCTGGTAAGATCTAAAATATTTTTGTATTTCCATTTGAGGTTCTCATTTAAAGATGTTTCATCATACCAAGCTTGATGAAAAGCTTGAGGGAGCTGAAAAATTCTGAGCCTGGAAGTATAGGATCTCCCTGGTCGTGGAAGAGAATGAATTAGACTCCTACATTCATGAGGAGGTTCCAGTTCTAGAGGGAGATGAGGAAAAGGCCTTACATAAGAAGAAGATGGTTATGGCAAAGAGGATCATTACTAATTCTATCAAGGATCACCTTATCCCATAGGTGTCCTCTCTCAAGACACCTAAAGCTATGTTTGATGCCCTAACCAAATTGTTTGAAGGAAAGAACATCAATCGGAAGATGACCCTGAGGAACCAACTGAAGAATGTGAAGATTCAGAATGCAGAAACTATCCAGTCTTACTTCACAAGAGTTTCTCAAATCAAAGAGCAATTAGAAGCTGTTGATGAAGAAGTGGAAAATGCAGAGATTGTGATGACTACTTTGAATGGCCTCCCTAGGTCATGGGATGCTTTCATTCAAGGAATTTGTGCAAGAAAGAAGTTAGTCAAGTTCAACAGACTATGGGAAGAATGTTCTCAAGAAGAAGCCCATATAGCAGCCTGAGAAGAGAAGATGGGAAGTGAAGATCAAGCCCTCATAGTTCACTCCAAGAAGGGAAGAAGAAATCCTCATTTCTCCAAAGGTAAGAGCTCTCACTCCAAAAAGGATCTATCTAGATTGAGATGTTATACATGTGATGAAAGAGGACACTTTGCAAAAGATTGTCCTAAGAACAAGATTCACTCTCATAAGAAGAAGGGAAACAAAAGAAGACATCATGCTCATGCTGCAGAGGATGATGAACCATCCAAGAAGAAATCCAGACATGAAAGTGAAGACTCTTCAAGCGAGGATGAATATGTCCTGATCTCCGCTCTCACAGGTAACATCTCTCATGGAAGTGATGATTGGCTTATAGACAGTGGGGCTTCCAAACATATGACGGGATTCAAGGAATCCTTTGTAAGACTGTCAGAACATGAATCACCTCACAAGGTGAAACTAGGAGATGACTACCAATATCCAATAAAAGGTAGTGGGGAATCTTCATATAAGCTAGACTTTGGTAAGTCTCTAACAATGAAATAAGTATTGTTTGTGCTAGGACTCAAGAAGAACCTTCTATCCATTTCAGCATTGGATGCAAAAGGAATGCAGGTTGCATTCATAGATGGTCAAGTCATTATGTGGCCAAAAGGAAAGACTATCGATGATGCGGTAGTGATTGGATAACAAGAAGGAGGCTTGTACAAATTGAAGGGCCATCCAGAACAAGCCTTGATCCATGACACGGTAGAGCCAAATGAAATTTGGCATAGAAGGCTTGCACATGTGCATTACAGAGCACTACCTATTGCAATCAAAGTTGTTGAAGGTCTTCCAGAATTCCAAGCAAAACATGATGGAGTTTGCAAAGGATGTGAGAAAGGGAAGAATACAAAGAAGAAATTTCCCAGCAGCGAAAGCAAAGCCAAAGGTATCTTGGAAATCATCCACTCCGATGTATGCGGTCTTATGTCATCAAACTCACTAAGCGGGTATGCATACTATGTTTCTTTTATTGATGATTTTTCTAGAAAGACATGGATTTACTTTATGAAGAACAAAGATGAAGTATTTAGCAAGTTCAAGGAATTCAAAGCCTTGATCGAAAACCATACTGAAAAGAAGATCAATACCATTCGATCAGATAATGGTGGTGAATTCACTTCGAATGAATTCAAAGATCTATGCAAAGAATTAGGTATTAATAGGGATTTGTCCACTCCTTATAATCCACAACATAATGGGATTGCGGAATGGAAGAATAGAACTATCATGGAAGCTGCAAGAGCAATGCTTCATGATCAAGATCTTCCTATGCATCTTTGGGTTGAAGTTGCCAGAACAGTAGTGTATGTACAAAACCATACTCCACATAGAGTACTCGAGAACAAGACTCCTGAAGAAGTATTCTCCGGTAAGAAACAAGAAGTCAGCCATCTCAGAATATTCAGCTGTCCCGTGTACATACACATTCCAAAGGAGAAGAGAACACAATCAGATCCTTCAGGAAAGAAGGGCATATTTGTGGGATACTCTGAAAGCTCGAAGGCTTACATAATCTATTTCCCACGATACAAGAAGATTGACATCAGTAGGGATGTGACATTTGATGAAGACACAGCTTACAACAAATACAGAAAGAGACCTGCTGAATAACCTGAAGAAGCAAAAGCAGAAGCACCTAGAATTCATGATACCATCATGAATGAAGAAGCTCAAGAAGAAGATCGAGAGTTCAAGGAACCACAAAGACCTGTATGATCCACCTCTGGAGAAGAATCCTCATAAGAGGAAACCTACTTGGGTACATGAACTTATCCAAGGTGCGAAAAGATATGGGGCTCCAGAAGAAAATCATAGAGAAAGAAAGAGAACCAGATCCAATTCCGGGTATGTAGCTTTACTATGTGATTTCATTGATAAAGAACCTTCTAGTTATGAAGAAGCAGCAAAACAGAAAGAATGGAAGGATGCTATGATCGAAGAATACCAATTGATCATGAAGAATGATGTTTGGGATGTTGTCCCAAGACCAGATGGGAAGTCCATTGTAACTTCCAAATGGATTTACAAGATCAAGCATGCTGTAGACGGTAGCATTGAAAAGTATAAGGCAAGATTTGTAGCTCGGGGTTTCTCTCAGAAATAAGGAATAGACTATGAAGAAACCTTTGCACCTGTAGCCAGATACACTTCCATCAGATCAGTACTTTCTCTGGCTGTAGTGATGAAATGGAAGATACACCAGATGGATGTCAAGACTGCTTTCTTGAATGGTGTAGTCGAAGAGGAAGTATATGTAGAACAACCACTCGGTTTTGAGACACATGACAGAGAGTCTCATGTATGCAGATTGAAGAAAGCCCTGTACGGTTTGAAACAGGCACCCAGAACCTGGTACTACAGAATTGACAGCTTTCTATCCAGTTTGGGCTTTACCAAGAGTAAAGCATACTCCAACCTTTTCTACAAGGTTGAAAGTGGCAACCCAGTGATGCTCCTACTGTATGTAGATGATCTATTTGTGACAGGTACAGATGGGTTGATTGTTGATACGAAGAGAAAGCTTGCTGCTGAATTCGAAATGAAGGACTTGGGGATGATGCATTACTTTCTAGGTATGGAGGTGTGGCAGAGTACAGGTGGAATCTTTCTTGGACAAGGGAAGTATGCAGTAGAGATCCTGAAGAGGTTTGGGATGATGGACTGCAAGGCTATGGACACACCTATGGCATCGAACCTGAAGCTATTGAGTGATGCTTCATCAGAGTCGGTTGATGCTACGACATATCGTCAGATGATTGGGTCATTGATGTACCTGACGAACACGAGACCAGACATTTGCTTTGCTGTGAACACCTTGAGCCAGTACTTGACAGATCCGAGAAGTGTTCACTTGACTGCTGCAAAGCATATTCTGAGGTACCTGAAGGGTATAGTTGATTATGGGATCAAGTACGATGCAAATCAAAAGATTAACCTAGAGGGTTATGTTGATTCAGATTGGGAAGGTAGTGCCATCGACAGGAAGAGTACTTCAGGATGTTGCTTCAGTATGGGATTAGGAGTGATCTCTTGGTTTAGCAGGAAGCAATCTTGTGTGGCACTGAGTATAGCTGAAGCAGAGTATGTCGCAGCTTGTTCAGCTAGTTGTGAGGCAGTATGGCTGCGGAAGCTACTGTCTGATTTATTTGATCTCCAGTTGGATGCTACTTGTATACATTCTGACAACCAGAGTTGCATGAAGTTTTCAGAGAATCCAGTGTTCCATGACAAGTCGAAGCATATCGAGATCAAGTATCACTATATCAAGGATATGGTGCAGAGAGGAGCAGTGAAGCTCTAATATGCTGCGACAGAGGAACAGATAGCTGATGTATTGACAAAGCCATTGGCTAGAGTGAAGTTCGAGTACTTCAGGGAGAAGCTTGGAGTTCTCTAGATCGAGGTTTCCTCCAAGGGAAAGTGATGAGTCCCATAGCCATTCTGACATGGTGAGAGGATTGGTTCCTTCCATGGTCAGATGTAAGGGCTGAACCATTCCGTCATGGTGAGAGGATTGGTTCCTTCCATTATTGATATGAGTGCTGAGATCCATAGCCAATTTGATGAGCAGGTCATATATAAGGGCTAAGCCATTCTATCATGGTGAGAGGATTGGTTCCTTCCATGACAGATGTGAGTGCTAAGCCATTTTGATATGACTATAGGATTGGTTCCTAGATGATCAGATATAAGGGCTATTTCCATTCTTGGAATGGAGTTGCCTGGTGAGGTACCAGGAAAACTCAGTTTATGACTGAGGGCCATTCTGATATGATCGTGAGATTTGTTCTCACATGATCAGATATGAGTGCATGGCCATTTTGATGTGACAGAGGGATGTGTTCCCACTTGATTAGATATAAGGGCTGAAGCCATTCTGTCATTGCTAAAGGATTAGGTTCCTCCCATGTCAGATATGAGTGCTAAGCCATTCTGACTTAGTGTCAGATATAAGGGCTACCGCCATTCTTTGAATGGAGCTACCTGGTGAGGTACCAGGGATCTTCAGTCTAGGACTGAGAGCCTTTCTGATGTGACTAAAGGATGTGTTCCCATGTACTCAGATGTAAGTGCAGTGGCCCTTCCACATATGATAGTAGTTTGAGTTCCTATCATGCTGGTGGTTGTAAGTGCTGAGCCATTTCACAGATGATAGTAGTTTGAGTTCCTATCATGCTGGTGACTATAAGTGCTGTGCCTTTTCATAGATGGTAGTAGTTTGAGTTCGTACCATGCTGGTGATTGTAAGTGCTGAGCCTTTCCATAGATGGGAGTAGTTTGAGTTTGTACCATGCTGGTGGATGTGAGTGCTGTGCCTTTCCACAGATGATAGTAGTCTGGGTTCCTATCATGCTGGTGGTTGTAAGTGCTGAGCCATGTCACAGATGATAGTATTTTGAGTTCCTATCATGTTGGTGAATGTGAGTGCTGGGCCTTTCTGATATGATTATAGGATTGGTTCCTACATGATCAGATGTGAGTGCTGGGCGTTCCTTTCTAACGAGTAGGTCAGATGTAAGTGCTGGGCGAAAGACCTACATGGAGGCTAGGCCTACAACCAGCATGAAAAAGGGTTGGATCTGTAGAACTTCCTGTGACGAGAAGAAACATGAGATAGCACCTGTGACGATCGAATGATGATCTAGATCTAGTGATGATGATACAGCAGTGAAGATCCAGATCGAGTGATGATCCAGATCCAGTGATGATCCAGATCCAGTGATGATGTCGCATGATGATCTAGATCAAGAGATGATCCAGATCCGATGATGAAGATGACTTGAAGACGAGATGATCCAGCTGATATAGAGAAGAAGATCAGTGCTGAAAATTGTGTCGAAAGAATACCTTCCTAGTTAAGAGGGAGTGTTGATGTATTTGTAACTTCAGAATGTATTCATCTATGTATCTTATGTATTGTAACCCGATGTTTATTTCAGGATGTATCTATTATGTATTTGAGTCATGTTGTCATGCCCCAATGTTTCGATCGGGAGTATCAATAATGTAAACAAGTCATGTCAAGTCATTGTTAAAGTCCCCACAGTTTCGAGGCACTAGGGTTATTAGACAATCATAGAGATGTCGACTCTAGTAAGTAATTGTTAAGTGAGTCCGACATGATTGAGTGCACTTAAAGTGAATGAAAGAATATAAATAGAGAGTGAGCCTATCTATTTATCACACACATCATTCACTCACTGAAGTGTAGCGCATTATTGAGGAAGGAAATACACTGGGGCTATACAAGAAGAAGATTACTGCTATTGGGAGATCACTTACTGTTTTGGGGCTTTTACTGTTTTGGTGCTGATTCTATCTCTGAGGAAGTTGTAGGGTTTTCTCCTTTATGGTTTCCCCAATAAAAAACATTGTGTTCATTGTCTCTTGTGTTTGATTGATGTACTTGTTATTCTCTTAGTAACGATCCTAACATAATGCTAGCTTAATGTTGGAAAACTAACAAGGTCCAAAGCAAGTAGTTCAGAATCTAAAGAAAAAGGTAGTTGTACCTCCTAAACAGCGGTCTAATCCTGTGTTAGAGAAAAAACAAACTTAGTATAAACAAAAGAAGAATCTGGAAGTTGAAGAGGTAAATAAACGTATGCAGAATTTTAACCTGGAAAATGAATTAGGAAAAATCAAGATCCCCATGCCTTTCACCTAGTTGATGAAGAATCCTTCTTATAAAAATTCAGTTCTGAAAATGATTGGTTCAGAAAACAGTCAGCCTCACTCTGATACAGTGAATTTACAAGAATAAAGTCCTAAAATCTTTATTGGATCAGCCTTGGCAGAAAAAACTGAAAATGAAGCAGGTGCATCACCTCCTTTTTACATCACACTAACTATTCATGAACAAATGATACATAATTGTCTTTTGGATTTAGGAGCATTACATAACCTAATCCCAAAAGCTGTCATGGAGGCTTTAGGTTTGAGTATAACCTTATCATGATTTGTATGCTTTTGATTCACGAGCTGTAAAATGTTTAGGAGTGATTAAAGATATGGTTGTCAGTTTAGCTCAGCTACCAATGAAGAGTGTGATTATGGATGTGGTAGTAGGAGACATTACACCTAAGTTTGGACAGCTCCTCTCTAGATCATGGGACAAGAAAGTTGGTGGAACACTATAGATGGATTTAACATATGCTACTATTCCTGTATTTGGAGGAGAAAATAGAAGGTTATATAGAGAGTTACAATTTGCCTATATTGTGACAGATGACAAGAACCCTGCAAATCATCCTTTGTATGCCGTTGACAAGGATCTGGGTACTTGTATGCTACATTTTAGTGATGATGATAATACTGTTGGTTTATTACAGGTTGAAAAGGAAAATCCATTTAAATGCACTAGGGAACAAAAAGATGAACTTTGGCAATTATACTTTGATGGATCATCATGTAAGGAAGGTGCTGGAGCTGGGGTTCTTCTAATATCTCCTGGTGGTGAAACAATAAAGTTAATGTATAAATTGGAATTTGTTAGCATCAATAATACTGCAGAATATGAAACTTTGTTGTTAGGTTTGAAAGCTGCAAAAGATTTAGGCATACAACACATTTTTGTATATGGCGACTCCGAGTTGGTTGTTCAGCAGGTAAGGAACAACTATCAAGTGAAACAAAATTTGTTGAAAGTGTACTGTAATGAAATATGGGATATGATAGACAATTATTTTGTGGCTTTTAACATCACTTATATTCCTAGGGATCATAACCAAACTACCGATTCTCTGGCCCTAGCATCCACACATTTTAGGATTCCCAAAACAACACAACTAAAGTATCCTATTGAGGTTAGGTACAAACCTTCTGTGCCTGATAATGTAAGGCAATGGAAAGTTTTTGCAGATGACATTGAAATAAGAAGGTTTTTAGAGCTAACAGGTGAGTTTTCCAATTCCCTAATTGATCAAGAACAAGATGATGAGGTTGAAGATTTTGAAGATATTGCAGAAAATGAGATTGCTAGTCACAAGATTATTGAACTTAAAAGTAATTTCATTCTTAAAGGTTTGGTGCCATTAGAGAGAATATTTTCAAAAGATGATACACCTTTAAAACCTGTTGTACAGTCTTCAGAAGAAAATGTGGTGGACTGCAATATTGGCACCCCTGAACACCCTAGAGTAGTGAAGATTTCAAAAGCACTCACAGCAGAGCAGAGGAACAGGTACATTAAGTTGTTAAAATAGTATGTTGATGTTTTTGCTTGGTTATATGAATATTTGAAAACATATTATACTGGAATTATATAGCATAAAGTGCCTTTAAAACCAAATGTTAAACCTTTCAGATAGAAATTAAGGAGGATAAATCCAGCTTTGTTTCCTATTATTGAAAAGGAGGTGAAAAAGTTATTAGATGCTAAGATCATTGTTCCCCTCAGGTATTCTTCATGGGTTTCCAATTTAGTTCTTGTCAGGAAAAAGAATGGTGAGATCAGACTGTGTGTTGATTTTAGAAATCTGAATAGGTCTTCATTGAAGGATAATTACCCTTTACCAAAAATAGAACAAATATTGCAGAAGGTGGTTGGTGCACAAAGAATTTCTATGGTTGGTTGTTTTTCACGATATAATCAAATTGCCATGCATCCTGATGATAAAGAAAAAATAGCTTTTACTACTCCCTGGGGAAATTTCATGTATGATAAAATTCCTTTTGGATTAATGAATGCTGGAGCAACTTTTCAAAGAGCTATGGACATAGCCTTTGTAGGGGAAAGAGATAAGTTTGTAGTGATTTACTTAGATGATATTACAGTCTTTTCACAATCAGATGATGAGCATCTAAAACACTTAAAACAAACTTTTTTAAAATGCAGAAAATATGGTTTATCTCTTAATCCAAAGAAATCACATTTTGCTGTACAAGAAGGTAAATTATTGGGTCATTTAGTTTCAGATGATGGTATAAGGATTGATACGGAAAGGGTGAAAGCAATACTGAAAATAAGTTTACCAAGGAGAAAAAAGGATGTACAATATTTCATTGGTAAAATCAATTTTCTGCGTTTGTTCATACCAAATTTTGCTGAGACTATCAAACAGATTACAACCATGTTGAAGAAGGATCAAGAGGTCAAGTGGACTACAAAAGCAAAGAACTCATTTGAAAAAATTAAGATGGCTCTTACTGAAGCTCCAGTATTAATAAGTCCAGATTTTACAAAGGAATTTCTAAATTTTTCTTTTGCGTCTGAAGATACATTGGCTGTTGTTTTATTACAGAAGAATAAGGATGGTCTTGAACAACCTATTGCATTTTTCCAGCAAAACTCTTAGAGATTCGGAGTTAAAATACAACATTTTGGAGAAGCAGGCTTACTCTTTGGTAAAAGCTTTGAAATTTTTCAGAATTTATGTTTTGCATTCCAAAGTTATAGCTTATGTGCCTAATGCTGCCATAAAAGATGTTTTGACTCAGCCTGACAGTGAGGGAAAAAGAGGGAAGTGGATTGCCAAAATCATGGAATATGATGTGGATATCAGATCTACAAAGATAGTAAAGGGACAAGGTTTATCTAAATTGCTAGCTGATTCAAATTGCCAAGCTTTAGGTCTACATCTCATGGCAGTACAGCCAGCACAGGAAGAAGTTCAAGCAGAGCAGGAGAAAGAAAAGATTATGGATCACTATGCAGAATCCACATGGTATGCAGATATTGTGCATTTTCTTTTGTACTTGCAATGTCCAGAACATTTAGACAAGAAAGCTGCTAGGTCTTTAAAAATGAAAACTACTAAATACTGTTTGATAGAACAACAACTATTTTGGAAAGATCTAAGAGGTATTTTTCTTAGATGTTTGGATAAACTAGAAATTGAAGGTGTAATCTCGAAATTCCATGAAGGTGCATGTGGAGGACATAAGTATTGAAAGGCAACAGCATATAAAATTCTCAGAGCAGGATATTATTGGCCCTCTTTATTTTTAGATGTATATCAAAAGGTAAGAGCATGTATCCCTGGTCAGAAATTTGCTGGTAAACAAAAGTTGTTGTCATTACCTTTAAAATCAATTGCAGTTAATGCCCCTTTTCAGCAGTGGGGTTTGGATTTCATAGGAGAGATAAATCCATCTTTTTCAGGGCAGCATAAGTGGATTTTGACTGCTACAGATTTCTTTACTAAGTGGGTAGAAGCTATTCCCACAAGGAATGCCACAGATAAGGTGATCAAATATTTTATTGAAGAAAATATTCTTAGTAGATTTGGATGTCCATAGAAAATATTGACTGACAATGCTAAGGCATTTAAATCAAAGGCTATGGTAGCATTTTGTGAAAAGAATGGTATCTTGTTGAAACACTCAAATCCTTATTATCCTTAGGGGAATGGGTTAGCTGAGTCATCTAATAAAAATATCATTCAGAGTATCAGGAAGTTACTGAAGCATAATAAAAGATCATGGGATTCTATGCTAAAGTATGGATTATGGGCAGACAGAATAATAGTTAAACAAGCAACTGGAACTTCTCTTTTCCAATTAGTATATGGTACTGATGCAGTTTTTCCTGTTCAGTTGGGCATCCCAGTAATGAAATTTTTTCAGGATTACCAGGAAGAACCTAATGATATGCAAAGAATAATTTATGCATTGATAGAGTTACAGCAGAAACGAGAAATAGTAGAAGAAGAGGATTAGATGTACAAGTTAAACGTCAAAGAAAGATTTGATAGGAAGATCAAAGATAACACTTTTTTAGTGGGAGACATGGTTTTGAGATGGGATGCTAGGAAGGAGTAGAAAGGAAAGCATGGCAAGTTTGATAACCTTTGGTTTTGTCCTTTCATAGTATCAAAGTTTCTGGCAAACAATAATTTTGTAGTACAGACTTTGTGTTGGAGACATTTACCATCATACACACTCTTTTGGTCAAATTGGCCTAGTTAAACCACTATCCTAAGTATAATTGACATTAATTGACATCAGTGGAGCATTAATTGCCATCATCCAGTCACATCCATGCCTACCTACAGTCATGGAGGCTAACTTAGCCTTCTGCTCAATCAAGGAGGCTAACTGGAGCACTCCGGGGGTGATCTGAGTGACATTAATGCACCTAATTGCTAACTGGTGGTTACAATCAGTTCAACCAGTCAGTTAAGGCACCTCTAGTCATTAAATATATTATTTAATGATTATTTATTATTATTTAATGATCTGGAGTCAACAAGGTGCCTCCACCAACTTCTGATGGTCAGCTCAGCTTCAGTTAACCTCATTGAGGTTCATTGAAGTCATGGAGCACTAGCACTTGATGGTTGTCTTGCTATGACATGTGTTTGATCTCCTTCAGTTGAGATTCAGTCATTTATTGCACTCCGACTTCAGTTAGGGTTTGGTGAGTCAATTAGGGTTTTGGTCAAGTGGTTAACTGAGTGTGAACCAATGGTTGAGAGTCAGTTAAGCTAGACTCACTCACTACATTCGAATTTGTCTCCTTAGGTATTTGAATTATTCATGGAGTTAAGCTATTGCTTGACATTGGTATTGTAACCATTCATTGTGTTGGTAATAACTCCCAATTCAATATCTATTCATGGCTAAAACATTAATTTATAGATTACAATGAGGCGGTTGATTACCAGCCTTTTCTCCTTCCTATCTATTCATATTCCTCT
>LPNX010004696.1:499958-510064 GCA_001517045.1 Pseudotsuga menziesii | reverse complement strand
ATCCAGTCATGATGACTTGGTTGTCAGAGGACTTTCTTATTTCAATGATTCCATCAAACATGTGGATGGAATGGCCTTGCTGTTGAATCTCCACCAAGGACAGTAGGCTTCTCTGCAACTCTGGAAGATAGAGAACGTTCTTCAACAAGAAATCAGGAAATCCAGGCATCTTCAATCGAATGGTGCCCATTCCCTTTGGTTTAATACTTGACTTATCTTCAAAGTACACTATGCCATCGATTGTTTCATTCAGTTCTTCAAAAGAATCTTTTGTAAATGTCATGTGTGATGTTGCACCAGTATCAAGCAGCCAACAATCTTTATAAGATGAAAGAGAAGTCATTTCATTAAATCCGAGATTACAATGTGCAACAATACAAGAATCAGAAAATTTACTAGCATCTTGGTCATCTGTCTTCTGGTTATGCTTATCTTTGATGGAATCCCATGAAGCCCAACACTGATCTGATGTGTGCCCAGTCTTTCCGCAATGCTTGCACTGCAAATCTGATCTTTTTCTTTTGCCCCCTCTGCTTCTGAAATTTCTTCTTCTTCGTCCTCTCTTGCTGCAATCTCCCTTGGAAGGGTCTTTGGATTGGTCTTTGCCAGCTAGGGCAGCACCCATACTAGATGCCAAAGAGTGCATCTTTACAACCGTTAGTGTAATTTACAATAATAAACTAATATGACAGGTAGAAATAGAAAAATAAGAACCTTGCAGGTCTACAGTCTCTGCCAAGGTGTTTTACAATCTCAATCTCATGTTTTAAAGAGATACAATAATAGTATCACAGCTTCAATTCGCAGCAATTTCAGGGAGAGGAAATCAGTAGATACAAAATATATCAGAATATATCAGTCATACATAGGCTTACAAAATATGTGTTATTATTCAGCATAAAACACAGTCTTCAGCTGTCTTCATGCAATTGGTAATGTCAATCGTCAACTCGGTCACAGCAGCAGCAAATACAAGGCAATAATCTTTACATTCAGCTCCACACAGCTAGCAGTCTTCAGCATAGGTATTATGCAGTCTGATATCAATCACACTCCAACACAACCAGCAGTCTCCAGCACCTTCAGCGATCTCCAACATCCACCAGTCTCCAACGCAGCAATGTATGTGTGCTATATCAGTCTCAATATTTTGCAGTCACGCAATATATAATATATCAGTCTTCATTTTCTGACATCTAAAACGAGTAAATTGTGACACAATAGACCGCAAATACTCAGGCCCAAATTATAGGGCAAATACAGATTGAAAGCAGCGCTTCACGGCCACAATACAAAGTTAGGGTTCATGCTAATGTATTGGAAATGTTCTTTCATATTTCAGACCTTTCAACTGCAAGAAACCAAAGCAATGAATAACACAAATCATAGCACTCCAGGCTCAACCAGCGTAGCATCCATATACAACGCATATATACAACACATATATTCTCAGTCATCGGTAATAAAAGATACTCAGCATACAACATAGCATTCTTCAGTCTTCAGCAAGCTTCAAAGCAGCTCTCTTCATTCAATCTCCAACGCAGCTTTATATCTCCAGCAAGCATTATTCCTCCAGGTCCATCACGCAGGCGGCATGTAGTCTCCACCCAGGTTCTCCACGCAGTTCTTTTATTCTAGCACAGTTTTGGCTCGGTCTTCACGCTGGAGGCTATGGAAAGGAGTAGTTAAAAATGTCTTCACTCTTTAGAGAATGTCTTCACACAGAACCTCCTCACGTCTTCACGTAGAAGAGAATGTCTGCGATACACATTAGGTCTTCAACTATATTGTTTAAGAAAAATCGCAGGTATCACAACGTCCAGGAAACTAACAGGTCGCAGCTCACGCTCACAATACACGAGCAGGCTCAGCAAGAATACTTTTCAGTCTTCAGATTCATGAAATCGCAGCTCCAGCCAGAATTAGGGTTTCACAATACATATCAGTCTTCAGATTCATGAAATCGCAGCTCTCAACACCAGAATCTATAGCTTCTCAACGCAGATCCTCAAAACGCATTCTCCAACACCACGCAGCTGTTGCACTCTTCACGTAGGTATTCAATGCAAGTATATCCACAGTCTTCAGCTCCAGCAATCTTCCACGATGGTAATGCTATCATTATAAATTCAAACTCACCCAGAAGTATTCATACAACACGCTCATTTTTTAAACGTCTGAATACAAATTTCAACCGCTCATTCAAAAAATGTACAACTCGGCCTCGCCCATATGCTAAACAACAGACCGAAATTCTTAGACTGGCGCCCAGCAGAATGGATCCCAGACTTCGAATTAATTTATCGCTTGCACTTTGATATATGTTTGTAATATATCCAGAGACTAGACTTCACATAGAAAAGGGAGAAAAAAACGATCTTCATTCTTTAAAGCGGTCGCAACAGCAAAAATACTACCTCCTCTCCAACAAATTCTGAGACTTGACTAGTCGCAGTAATCCTTCCACATGAGATGCAACTGGCAGCATGTGGATTGTACCAAGTTTGAACAACAAATGCATGGATTCTTTGACAAATAGGTTATGGGTGAAGATAGAAGGTCACGACCTTCTGGAAGTGGAGAATATCTTCAATGTCTTCAATACACAGGCTCGCAGTGATATGAGAGGTCGTGCCTCAGGTAACTCCACGCAGGATAATCACCAAAACGATCAACTCATTAGGGTTTCCTCAGCACACAAACTCAATCATGAAGGAATTTGCATGCGACTCGACTGGCAGACTGATGGAGCAGTCTGGCAATGGACTGGCAAGCAGAATGCTAGGAATGGGCAGAAATGCAGCAGGAGTTATGGCAGACAGCCCTGCTCTAATACCACTTGTTGGTAATAACTCCCAATTCAATATCTATTCATGGCTAAAACATTAATTTATATATTACAATGAGGCGGTTTATTACCAGCCTTTTCGCCTTCCTATCTATTCATATTCCTATTTATTATTTATTTACAATAATCCTGACGGATTATTCTAACACATTGTTTATTAAATATACAGAGAGGAAACCAATTCCGGTTCTGATTAACACCATTTTAATGATTATTTGTTGATTATTCTTTCATGAGATTGATTCTTAGTTCCTAGATCACGTGCAAGAATTAATACTTTGGAGGGTGAGGAACTGTCCAATCCAGTTAATGGACGATTCCTCAAGCATTTTTACAGTTTTTGAGATGGATACTGGACTTTCATTGTATATACCAGTGTGAATAACAGAATAAGGACTCCATAACCCAATGGAAATTTTGCAGACTAGCAGGTAGCAGCACAGAAGGCATTGGTCTACAGGTTCTTGAAGCCTCACAGGGAGGACTTCATCCTGCAGCAGGAGCTAGATGTTAGGTCATGTTTTTGTTTTCCATTTTTTAATACTTTTGTTTATGTTTTAAAGTTTGGTTTTATTCTTTATTCCTAGAAAATTTTGTTGATTGGGATAATTTGAGTTTTTTTCCCTTTAGCTTTCATGTTATTTGATTTTTTAGTTTATTTTTACAAGTTTTGGTTTGATTTCATAATCAAAGGGCTTATATGGATTAAAAAGTCTAAAAAATAACATAAAAGTTTAATTAGGACTCCTAAACCAAGTTTCAACATATATCATGAGATTAATTTTTGAAAATCATTAACTTGAATTTTCTTGTAGCGCAAGCCAAAAAAAAATGCACACAGGCGCTACAAAAAAGTCGTGCAAGTTAAAAAACATCATTCAACGTTTCGAAGATTTAGTTCTCTATGTCGCTGACACTGCGGCAGCATAGTGGTTTAAAGCACCGACAAGATAGTTGCTAGAGCTTCCAATTTTTGATCACGAAGCTAGTGGTATAAATCTCTGACGAGATAGTTGATAGAGCTTCCGATCGCCGATCACGAAGCTAGTGGTTTATGTCGCCGACATTGCAGCAACATAGTGGTTTAAAGCACTGACAAGATAGTTGTTAGAACTTCCGATCGCCGATTGCGAAGCTAGTGGTTTATGTCATTGACCCTGCAGCAACATTCTGGTATAAAGCTCTGATGAGATAGTTGCTAGAGCTTCCGATCGTTGATCGCGAAGCTAGTGGTTTAAAGCGTCGAAACTGCGGCAGCATTTATTCTTGGGGTTCCGATTGCCGATGCTAGGAAGGATTAGTTGTTAGTGATGGGAGACGCTGATACCGCAGCAAAATTCAAATATTAATCACTGTGACAAGTGTGAGTATCATCATGAAGGTGAATCGTGGTGATTTCTTGGAGAAGTGAGTCAATAATGATAGTAGAACATAATGAGACAAAAGCGTTTCGAATCACATTTTTTCCTGAAATGCACGTAGGGCAGGTGGAGATCGTGGCGAAAAATCAGTACTTGAAAATCAGAATTTTGAAATAGAGTAAAATTAGGGCTTTGGAAAGCGGTCGTCTAGAGTGTCAAAATGGTCAGAGAATATTGGGGCATCTAGTTCGACACATGACAGATAGGAGAATAGGATTCCAGAAGCTAGATTAGTCATTTTAACAGGTAGGCTGCAAACTAATTTCCAAGGTTTATTAATTTGGGGTTTTTCTAAACAGAAGATTAATGATTGAATTGAGGGAAGATTATTAGTTGTTAAGCCTAATTGATACTAAATGATGGATGCTCAGTCATGAAGTTAAAAGTATTGTTCAGCTTAAAAGACAGTCAGAGTGTGTTGTATTTATAGAAGTTGTGTGACAATATTTCAAAATGACAAAGAGTGGAAAGACCAATAGGGCAGAACCCTTAGACTTAAGTTGGGTCAAAAATTTTCCAGATTGTGCACAATTGTTTGCAGAAGCGGGATGGTTAGTGTTCTTCGAAAAGATTGAAGGTTATCATTCAGAGGTTTCTTACAAGTTTTCTCAATGTTTAGACAAGGATGTAGTGTCTTTCGACACTTTGAAGTTCAAACTAACTAGGGAGTTACTAGCAGAAGCAACAGGAATTCTGGATGAGGGAGAATTCTGGTTCAAAAAGGTGCCCTTCACCTTTGATGCTCAGAGATATCTGCTTCCAGGGGTAGTAGCAGATTGGGGAAAAGGTGTTCCTATTCAATACTTTAAACCTGGGTGGATTGAGCCTATCAAAATCTTACAAAGCTATGTTACCTGTGAGGGGAGATTTGCCTTTGTGTTTAAGTACCATTTTAGATTTCTTCAACATATTTGTCATGAATCTAAAATGAATCTTCCTTTCTTATTTTTGAGAAGCTTACAGAAGATGTCATGTAGGGTGAAAGAACACCAAGATCATACAAAACAATCATTTTTTCACCACGGGCTCATAAAATTGATCATAAGTACTGTATTGTAGAAAAAAGAGAAGACATGGGAACACTTCTTATTTTGGTCAGGTTTCAAAACTGAGAAGGAGGATCAGTCTCAAAATAGACAGGTAGATAAGGGTAAGAATTTGATTACGAAACTTAGAAAAAAATTCATATTCAAAGACGAAGAAGCTGATAAACCAGGAGAAGCTTCCAATCAGGAAAATGAAAACATTTAGTTTGGACAGCCAGTTAATGTTGAGGAAAGCAAAGTTTTACAGTCAAAGATGAAAGAATTTGAGCCAGTGGAAGATATTTTACCTGCATAATCAAATCAAGGAGAAGAGGAAGATGTTAAGGAGCAGAAGCAGAGCCCCATTACAGTATTATCTGAAGAGGAGACAGTGTCACGAAATAAAAGAGTGAAGGTTGTTGAATTTTCTTCAATAACTCATCAAGGAAAAGTTCTGAAAATGTTAGGAGAAGTTGGAGCAGTCTGGAGACCCAAGACAAGGATGAAGAACAAGCTTAGGTTAAACATGAAGAAACTATTAAATCCCAAATTGGCTGAGAAAAAGGTTACAATAATAGAAGATTCATCATCTTAGGAGAAATTGGGAGATAGTGAAGATGATAACAAAGAAGTTATAAAAGGTAAAAAACCAATAGTACCAAAAGAAAAATCAGTCTTTACTGATACTAAGATTTCAGACATTTTCATGGAGGTTTGAAAACAGATGATTCAAGAACAACAACAGAATGATATAAAGAATTTTTGTATAGATAAAAGAGAGATAATTGAAGAAGAAATTCAGTGCAGTATTGAAGCTGAAGAACAACCAGAGGTTCCTGTAACCTTCATAGAGCTTATGAATGAGGATGAAGAAATATACAAGAAGTTGAAAATACCATGGATACCTGAAGGGACGCAAACAATATCAGGAGATAAATGTATTGATTCTGAAAAGGAAAATCTACAAGGGAGCATTAAGCAATACAAGCATCAAATTGAATATATGCATGAAACCAATGATGGATTAGTAGCTGCAAATAGGAGACTTAGAGAAGACTTGGAGGAAGTAAACAGTCACTACCAGGAATTGATTGCAGTATCTAAAGAGGCTCTTAAAAGAAAAACATAGACAGAGAATTAGTTTACAGAATTATGGTAGACTATCTAAGAGCTGAATCAACAGAATGAAGAGCTAACAAAGAGGGTTACAGACTTGGAAGCAGACCACTTGAAAGCTAGAAGGAAAGCTCAGGCTTTGGAGGGAATTGCTCTATTAGCTGAAGTAGAAAAATATTAGTAAAGTTCTTTAAGGAAAGCAGTTATTTGTTAGTTCGAAAAGTTTTTTTATTTTATTTTTCTATAATATTAGTTCGATAGATGACCTAAAAGTAGTTAGGGTTCAGTTATGCAACTGTTTTTGAAGGAACATGATAAATGTAAGTCTGAAAGAGGACAAAGGGTTCGATTTTTGTTGACAAGGGGAGGCTATTAGGCTTTGTTTATGAGCTAAGTGTAAAGACTCTTATGTGTTTTTGATGACTAAATTATGAAATATATGCACTATACGCCCTTTTGATTATTGACTGGTTTCATTTCTAATTTTTGTTAATTACTCAGTTGGTATATTCATTTCCTGTTTAATGTTTTTATGCTTGAAATCCTTGCTAAATGTGGGTGAAACTTAGTATTGTGTTTATTCTACTAGATTATGGTTTTTATGTTATACATCTTAGTCATTCAAATGCTCATGATTTAGTGTTTGCTTTGGTCTTATGAATGTTTTCCCTATTGTCTTCAAACTGTTCAACCAAAACCCTAGAAAAACCTTATTTTACTTTATTGTGTTTATTGAGATTGTGTTGGCTTGTTCTCTTGTAATCTGGGAGCAATTTCTGGCACTAACACTATGCATGATTCTCAGCCAGGGCTGACTATTGTATATTATTGTACAATATTTTGCATAGTTAGGTTTTTCTTATGGTGATCGGGTTTGTTGATTAGCTTTCGTTTCTTATGGCAGATGTCAATGGAGTCTTCCATCTATATAGGATTCGTGGATGGTGCTACTCGCCACACTCAACACTCAGCCTCTTCTGCTTGGGTGATTTATACTCCTACGGGTCAGGTATTGTCTTCAGGAGGCGTATGTGTATGGCCCTATTCAAACAATGTTGCTGAATATATTGCCGTTATCATGCTTCTACGAGATGCCATTTTACATGGTGTTCTATATTTTGAGGTACGTCTTGATTCGGAGTTAGTAGTGTCACAGCTTAATGACTTGTATCAGGTTAGGAATCCAACATTATTATGAATATTCTTACGTGTGAGATTGTTAGAATGGAAATTTGACAACATAACATACATACATGTTCCAAGAATTTATAAGCAAGTTGTTGACTCATATGCTAACTATGTGTTAGATTGGCATTTGTTTCATAGACAATAAGCTCATCACAAACATACATTTTTACACATGTAAATAAATAAACCGATCATCATAAAAGTTTTTTAAACATCCTGTTTGTGTCAGAAACTGTTTCTAAGGCTAGGGAAACATGCCAACACAATCTCAAGAATAAATACAATTCAAACTAGGGTTTAGGGTTTTTGTTTCAAGTGTTTTGGTCATAAACATCAAGAGCATATAGGGAATACATTCATCAGATAAGCAACAACTAAATCAAACACAATCACTGATAAAGATGCATATATATCATAAAAGTCTAACAAAAAGCCTGTATTGAAGTTTACACATAATGGACAAGCACTGCTAGAAAACACACATTAACCAGCACTGAAAATGTCAATTAAGAAGCTAAACAAACTCACAGTAAAGCCAACACAGACAGAAAGTAGGGTAAAGAGTCATATATCCATAGTTTCATCAGTGAATGTACAAGAGAGTCACAACACTTATCTTTGAATAAGCCTGAAAGTATGATAGCCCACAGAGCTCCTGATGCTCTGGAAAAATTAGAACCTTTACAATGTCTTTCAAACTCTCCTAAATAGCTATCCTCCTCCCAAAATAGTTAGGTTTTACTTTCTAAATTGCCTCCATCGAATCCCTAAAGTAAGTAAGGTAAAAAAGTGATTTTTTTTTTACAAAATTACATATTTGCTAAAAATAGCAATATTTAACTAAACTGTTTATCAAAAACTAATCACTAACTAAAACTGATTCATAACTTCTTTGATGCTTTTACAAGCAAATCAATGCCATCAAGCTTTCGAGGCCTTTTTCTAGCTCTTTCATGCTTTTCTTCTAGCCTGCTTATCTTCTGGTGCAAAGCTTCATTTTCTTGCTGCAGCTGCTCCACAGTTTTCTCTAGCTCCATGATGTACCTGTCAGTAGCTAGTTTTCCTTTCAACACCTCTCTAGATACTTCAGATAACTGTAAAAAATGCTGATGTACATCCAGCAATTCCTCCATCTGCCCCTTGTTGACCTTGAGTAGATTGTCATTGGTCTCCTGAAGCTGCTTCACCTGCTGTTTGTATATTTGAATTCTTCCTTGTAGGCTTTCTTCCTCACTAGGGTTTTCAAGTACATTTGGCTCCTGCATCAAAATATCTGAATAATCAATCTGCACAACAGTTTCTTCTATAATACCTGCTTGCTTTAGTATGGCCTCATCTTCTTCATCCCATCCCTGTTTTGCAAAGTCCAATGCATTTGCTTTTTCTTCTTCCTGCTGTTTGATGATTTTATCTCTGATTTCAACTATTATTTCTGATAAGCTAGGAACGGGTTGGCATGCTTCATTTGCTAATTGTGTTTTTTCTGTACCTACAGGTTTAGAAGAAGAAAAAGGTTTAACAGATGTCTTCTTCTTGCTTTTACTGTCCTGCTGAAAACTTTCTGCTCTTTCACTGGAAGAAGAACTGATTAACACTGCTCCTTGCTTGGAATCTAGTTTAGGATTGAGGAGTTTCTTCATGTTCCACCTGAATTTGTTTGTAGGCCTGGTTCTAAGTCTTCTATTTGAAGTGACAATTTTCCTCTTTTTTCTCTTAGGTTTTACTGATTTGCTCTTTGAAGTAGGTAAATTTTCCAATGCTTCTGTACTTGATTCAGTCATGATAACTTGCTGCTCATCCTCCAACAGGTACCCTTCATCTTCAGATATGATAGTAAGGGGGCTTCTAGGTTTATTTTGTAATTCTTCTTTAAAAGTGGCAGCTTTCTCCATGTCAACAGTGCCAGCTTGTTCAAGAGTAACAGTTTTTTCCATGTCAACAGTCAAACCAGGCTGTATCTCCTTATCTGCAAACAATGTATATTTATCTTTAGGATGCTTTAAATCTCCTTTGAACTGACTGTCACCTTGTACATGTTCTGAGACTTGCTCAGTCACCTTCTTGATCTTAATCTCACCCTTGCTGGTAGATGTGATTGAATGACCCAGTTTTTTAATCATCACCTTACATTTGTCACTTTGTCTTTTGGGTTGTTGGTCTTCTTTTTTAGGGTGAATGTCAGACCAAAATAAGAAGAAGTCCCAACTTCTTCCCTCCTGCTGTAGCACTGTAGTAATAATTAGTTTAATAAGGCCATGATGAAACAGTGACTGTGAGGTGTGATCATCTTGCTCCTTGATTTTGCTTGACATCTTCTGTAAGCTTTTCAGGAAAAAGAAAGGCAAATTCATTTTAGACACCCCTACTAAGTGCTGCAGGAATCTGAAATGGTACTTAAAGACAAAGGAGTACCTTCCTTCACAAGTCACATAACTTTGAAGGATTCTTAGAGGCTCAATCCATTCCTTTCTAAAGCTTTGAATAGGAATCCCTTTGCTCTAGTTA
>LPNX010004696.1:478696-498550 GCA_001517045.1 Pseudotsuga menziesii | reverse complement strand
GCGATTTTCTTGTAGCGCTCTCTTCATTAATTTTCCTGTCAGCGCTACAAGAATCTTCCTGTGCCCTTTTATCGCACTTTTACAGCTTTTAACCAAACTGTTGGATGTTTAGAGGATTTTTAGGGTTATAAACAAGTGTATTTTTGCTCTCTAAACATATCACTAAATCAACTTTTGAAAATAAACCTTCTTTACCCCTTTCAAAAATCTAGAAGACTATAAAAAAGGACAAATAAAGTCTAAAGAAAAAATGCTCAAAAACTATTAAAAACTAATAAATCATCAATAAACTCTCCAAAAAGACCAAAACTGAGAAGAAATCAAACCTATGATTGAAGGTGAAAAAACAAACCAAAATTGAAGAAAACAAACCAAAATGGAGAGAAAAATTACTGACATAACACATCCAAAATGTGATAATACATAAGTGTCATAATAAAAAAATGGGGCTTCCAAGCCACCAAAATATAAATACACAGTAGTACAAAATGTATCACTCCCAGGTATCTAAGCTTGGGGAGGAAGAGGGGGGTTCTGATCGTGGAATGTCACCACGGCTCTAGCTAGCCATTGAAACAACCACACCCATGCTCGTGGCACACCCACCACCTGACATTGCATGGCCTCAGGAAGGTCCTCGACCTACGGCATGGGTGCCCTATGTGTCAGCCGCATGAAGTTGGTATGAATGCTTTGGAGCGTCCTCTCTGCATCCACACCCATAATGTCATCTCCTCTTCCCCTCCGTCTATGACGAGGGAAGCATTCAGGGCACCTTGGTCCTACATCTGCGTACATATGACATGATGTCACTATGTGTTGTCACACAAAACATGTCTTTTGAGTCTATATATATATATCAAAAAACACAAAAAAATTAAATAATTTACAAAACTTAAAAAGAGGTTTGGGATTCGTTACCAATGTCACCGTATGCTGATCCTAGTGGTAGAGGCATGTCGGGATCTCCCCGAAAATCTATCCCCACATAGGGATAATCGTCGATGGAAACTATTTGCCGCCACCACCATGGAAAGAAATCAGCTGGATAGGGGTTGGACACCCTGCCTTCACCCAGTTTGTGCATCACATCTGCCCAACATTGTTGGGATCGATCTCGAACCCCATGAAGAGGAACGTCAAATCTAGGGCTCAATCCTGGAACATGCTCAAAGAAAAACATGCTCATTATACTGCTGAAACTGAAGTTTCGTACCCTGCCCATCTTGCACTCACTGAGCTGGTGCTTCATGTTGCTCAATAGTGTAGTACTCTAATCGTAAACTATGGGTCTCATGCATTCCAATACATAGAACATCAAGGGCCGCAAGGCCTGGTGGAGTGAGGCTAGCCCTGCTATCCTACTGAGTGTTAGTAGTATGGCCTTTAGGCCTAGCACCTATATGGAGTTAGTTTGGATCTGGCTCCCGAACTTCTTCATGTTCGGATAACAATACACTGCTATGTACTCATCTATGGTGATGCCACTTTCGGGCCCACGAGAACGTAGATTCACCACTTCCCCCCGTTGGGACAATCCAGTAATGAAGTATATGTCCTCCACTTCTATGGTGAGGGACATCCTGTCGATTCGGAATGAATTTGAGTCAGGATCCCAGTAGTTTACTAGCATCTGCAGCAGTCTTGGTTTGGCCCTTAAGCCACCAAGACAACAACACTTGTAGAGCCCGCATGCACAAAGATCCTGTTGTGCCATTAGATCACCCCGTACTGCTTCTTCTACATCCCCGTGCTCTCGTTCCCTCCATTCTAGAACCATCCTGCACATTTAATTCAATTTTGGGTCATTAGATGTCTTAGAAAAATTGGAATGCGGCCGCATACACGACTGTTTACTAAACAACCGTGTATGTACGCGACTTTGGGGCATTTTTCCATGTATATCCAGCCCTATACGCGAAAAAATCCTTGATTTCCACGTGGGCCGAGGCGTATAATTTAGGATGGCCTAGAAATCAAATCAGACCATGGAAAAATGAAAAAATTACATGTAAATGAAAGAGCATGGCATGGGAAGTTACCTAGAAAAAACGGTGTTGGATTCTGCCGGCTGGATCTCTCGGAATTCATGTTTGAAGTTCTGAGCTCAATTGGGTAAAAATTTCAAATGTTATATAATGTTTTCAATTTTTTACTATTTATAGAAATTTTTCAAAATTTTGAAAATTTTTACCCCCTTTTCTATAGTTTTGGACCATTTCTGACCCTTTTGGACCATTTTTGACTAATATGTGATGTAGGAGATGGTTTTGAGCGTTGTTTCGACCGTTGTTTTGACCCGTTCATGCCGATTTTAGGTATGATGTTTAAATTGGCATATAGGTTAGGTCTCACCTCCATTTGCATTTTTCATGACCTTATGACCGTTTCATTATAACCTTAGGTACGAGCCCATTCTATCTTGTCACGAAACTTTCTTGCTATTTTAGAAGTGACATGATGTGAATGGTAGAGCTTGACTTTACATGGGTACCCTAGTTAGCTCCTTGTTTTCATTTGGTGCCCATGCTGATGATTTGTCTTTTAGGATGTGGGAGTCCGTTGTATAGTATTGCCATGACATTTCACAAGAGCCTCATACTCCTCTTGATCTTTTGCTGGCCTATTTCCTCAGGAATCCCTTATGTCAAGTTGTAATTGCATTATCATGAGCTTTGCTTGCCTCATTGAGCCTTATGCGAGCTTCCCTAACTTTCATTATCAGCCATATAGCCCGAGCTTGTCTCATGTCTAGCCATGCAGAGCCATTTTATATATCCTTTGCAGCTTGATTCCCTGTTTTTACTGGGAGGGGACTTTCCCCCGAGTGTCGCTATCCTACACATGTGTCCTTGCATTGAACATAGGTATGTTCCACTTCTTGGAACTAGTTTGTTTGCCCATTTGACACTCGTCTCCTCCTATTCTATAACTTTAAATCGATTTTATTCTTTTTCAAGCTTTTCAAATATTTGAAAAAGTCCAAAAAAAATTAAAATACCAAAAATCCGGACAAGAAAAGATGTTATCTTTGGCAGTAGTAGAGTCATGTTGCCTTCGAACAAAGCATTGTATATCACAACCGTTGGTTGGGTTAATAGTTTGAATTTAGGAGCTGTACTCGTTTCTTTGAGTTTATCACCACTGACTGGTTAAGCTTCCAATCCCTATGGAGCCTCTGTCGATGCCTTCTATGTCACAGAGCTATCCCAGTTTTGTATATCGAGTCTATGCTGCCTACATTCAGTCACCATTCACCTTTATGCTCTTGTTCGAAGGAAGTTGAAAATTGAGTCGGCCATTCCTCAGTTATCTTGACTTTGCATGTCGACCATTCTCGGTACAGTTACTGGTTTGTGCACCTTATGATTGAGTCCTTCCACATTATACAGCTTTGCTGAGTACCTCATGTTGGATGATGGGGGATTCCTTAATGCCCTCCTTTTAGTGGATTTCATCCCATTGATTTCAGATGATTTATTCTAGGATAGGAATCTAGAGTCATGTTTGAGTGCCTTGAGACTTGCAGTCATCAGTGGCAGGTTCTCTCGACATCGACAGTGTTTGGGAATACATCAATGTCCCATGATCGATGGATTCTCTCAAGTGTTCGACCTCAACACATTTATTCACACTTGTTAGTTTGCACTCTAGTACCTTGATTCCCATTTTCATTATTGGTGGGTGATCTCACGTCTGTTAACAGTATACATCAATGACCGGTAATCAGACGATGGACTACTATGTTCGACCTCGACACCTCTATTCACATAGTAGGGCATGTACTCGTAGTGGTTTGTGTAGAAGACCTTCCATATTGGTGGCATCTCTTATATGCTACCTCCTTGATCGTGCCAGTGTTCATGAGATTTCATCTCTCGTGACTTGATTCAAGTATAAGTCAGACACTTCCAGCCATTATGGAGATCATGATCCTTTGTATATCTTCATCATGGAGATTTTGATCTATTTATATTGTACATGGCGATGGCCACATATGTTATATTGTATCATGCCTATTCATGGCCATTGTACTCTTATGTATCCGGGACTGCTATATCTATTTGCAGTTATGTGTAGAGTTGTATCATTGTATAGTGCTGATTGGATGGCTGGTTCTTCCACTGGGTTCTTCATCACTTCACTTATGGGATGGACCTATAATGTATTTCGGCGATCGTATGACCCCTATGACCTCACACATTAGGCGGCATCTGTTATAGCTTATTTTACCACACATGGTGAATCACATTTTGATGGCCTTCTGTCACGTACCCATGTCTCCGACCGGCGAAGAGGACGTGACTACAAGCTTCCAACACCCAGGCTAAGTGCCCCATGAACATATGTATGCACTAAATTATAGAAAACAGAATGCTGAGAGGAAATACATTGAAGTAAACATGCAATTAATCATCATACACAGCAGAAACCAACAACATTCATACATGCATGCATTGATTTAACATGTTCATCATTTTTATTAGCAGAAAAATAAGGTTGCAGAAGTAAAATGAACAAGATCACTTATCTTATGAAGAACTCGATCCGCAACCAGCTACGTCGCTGCAACGTTCCACCCAACCATAGGCCATCTTGCTCCTTAATCTCTCAGGACCGCTAGCACGTACCCATGCCTCCGACCGGCGAAGAGGACGCGACTACAAGCTTCCAACACCCAGGCTAAGTGCCCCATGAACATATGTATGCGCTAAATTATGGAAAACAGAATGCTGAGAGGAAATACATTGAAGTAAACATGCAATTAATCATCATACATAGCGGAAACCAACAGCATTCATACATGCATGCATTCATTTAACATGTTCATCATTTTTATTAGCAGAAAAATAAGGTTGCAGAAGTAAAATGAACAAGATCACTTATCTTATGAAGAACTCGATCCGTAACCAGCTACGTCGCTGCAATGTTCCACCCAACCATAGGCCAGATTGCTCCTTAATCTCTCAGCAACGCTGCCACCCCCGAGCTGGGCATGATTCTCCAAGGAATAAGGGAACAAGCAGGCTTACACATAGCCAGGGATACACAAAACACAGCCAAGCCAACACAATTGGGTATATCAGGCCATTAAGGAGTTGGAAAAGGCTAAATGCTAAGCTGGTGAGCTCCTTACAGAGCCAAGAACACCTACACCAGAACTAGCCTGAACTCTAAGACACCCAAACACACCTAACACAAGGAATCAGTCCCTTCTCTGCTACACAGTCCCTCAAGCCCTACATTCCCTTCCAGTGCTATTCAGGGGTGATGGAGAAGAAGGCCAACCCTCTAGCTCTGTCTGTGTGGTTTCCAGCCACTAGGTTTATTAAGCAAACCAATCCCCCATCAATGCTCCCAACACAGTTCGAAGACCAACCATTGTACACATGAAATCAAATCAACTGTCATAGCTTAAATAGGGAAAAACAAATCCCAAGTGGATTACTCAGCCCTAAATGTATTAGTGGACATGGGGAAAGAAGAACAGTCCCGAAATGTAAAACATACATTACCAACATCCACGGGGAAAACAGCAATCCATTTTACACAATCGAAGCTGCTGGGGAAAACGTACGCAGACCATACTGGGGACGAATTTACAGTTTCTCGACCGGTGCGTGAACATCCACAGTGCCGAACCCACAATTCAGCCTGTGAGTAAGGAATGGAGCCACACCATTCTCCCGTGCGTAGAGGAAAAACTACGTGGTAAAACCAGGAAAGTCTGGTGCGTGAGAAGAATAATGAACTGGCAATGGTGGAGAACGAACAGAGCACAGAGAGGACGCGAATTTGGGTGTGTGTGTTTTTTCAGCACCGTTGGGGAGAGAAGAAAAAAATCTGCATGAGTGATGGCAGTCGTTTTTTTTCCCAACCATAGTGAAGTCAACCATGGGTGGAGTGTGCATGTGGGTGAGGACTGACAGTCCTGCCACCCCACTCCCAAAGATCATAACTGCCTCAACCACCAGCAGCCTTTCTTAATGAAAGTGGTTGGAATAAAACAAAGGAAGAAGACATATGGGTTTTTCTCTCATTGGCCAAGGTTGACAATTTCCCCCACCCCTATCCTTGTGAAAATCATGCCCCTTTCTCATTTTAGTTGCCGCGATCGTAGCTGGTCAGTTTCATTTTTAATTATAGATGCATATTTACATGATGACCATCATAATATATGCCGCATGCCCCGATATACCATCGGTGACAATTCAAATCCAAAACATAACATAACCGATCAATGGTGGGGCCTTGGCCTTTAGCTCCACACCCTGATCATTTACAATTTATACATCATATACATCTAATGTAACGGGGTCAAAACTGGGGTGTTACATTCCCCTCCCCCTTCAATAGCACTGTCCTCAGTGCTTTACAAAATTGAACAAAATGCTACACTGGTGTCACCTCAGTGTTTCGCAGACTTGAACAAAAATGGATGTGCCAATCGCATGGCATCCTCCAGCTCCCATGTAGCCTCTTCAGGTCCAAAGTGCTCCCATTGCACCTTTACCTGACCTATGGCTCTGTTCCGGAGCATTGTGACCTTCCTGTCGAGGATGCGCATTGGATCGATTTAGAACTCTCCCTCGGGTTCCACCTGAATCACATCCCAATTTATCACATGGTTAGGATCATGTACATATCTCTTAAGAAAATAAACATGAAAAACATTATGAGCTCTAGTGCTAGCAGGCAATGCAAGTCTATATGCAACTGGCCCTATCCTTCCAAGCACTTCAAACGGCCCACAATATCTTGGTGACAACTTGGCACAACTTCCAAGCTTCAAGGAACTCTTCCTTGCCCTCACTCTGAGGTAGACATGATCCCCAACATTGAACTCCCTGTTCACCCTATGCTTATCTGCATAGCTTTTCTGTCTTTCCTGTGCTGCTTTCAGCTTCTGCCTGATCTTTACGACCTCTTGCTCCATTTCCTTGAGCAATTCTGGTCCAAGTCACTGGTGTCCTACACCTTCTTCCATACAAAGCTTCATATAGACTCATCCCCAAGGATGCTTGATGTCCAATGTTATAAGCAAACTCTACCAAGTGCAAGTAATCTTCCCACTTGGTTGGTTTGTCAATTACGTACATGCGAAGCATGTCTTCAAGCACCTTATTAACTCTTTCTGTCTGACCATCTGTCTGAGGATGGTATGCAGTGCTGAAGTTTAGCTTCGTACCCAAATCTGCAAACAACCCCTTCCAAAAGTTGGAAGTGAACTTGACATCCCTGTCAGAGACTATTGCCTTAGGCAATTCATGCAATTTGAATATCTCCTTCATGAAGATCCTTGCAATGTCACCAGTCTCATACATAGAATTAACCGGTATAAAATGTGTTGCCTTTGTCAACTTGTCTACCACAACCATGATGGAATCATGTTGTCTCCGAGTCATCGGCAATCCTGTAATCAAATCCATGGAAATAACTTCCCATTTCCATCCCGGAACTGGCAAAGGCCGCAACAAACCTGCTGGATGTTGATGCTCAACCTTTACTTATTGACATTTCATGCACCTTGAAATGTACTCAGCCATATCCTTTTTCATACCTGGCCAAAAGTACTGCTTTCTAGTTGTAGCAATTGTCTTTTGATATCATGGGTGACCAGAATACGGAGCTTGATGGATTTCATCCATAACAACTCTCCTTAAATCTACTACGTTTGGAATATAAATTATGCCTTTATAAGTGAGAATCCCATATCCTTCCAATTTATATCCCTCATACCTCTTCTCAAGACCTTGCTGCTGCAATTTGTCTTTTACTTGCTCATACAATTCATCTCCAGCAACATGATTGGCAATCTGCTACCTCAAATATGATTGGCAAATACTAAGAGATGCCACATGCATTTCTTGCACTTTCCTGCTGAGTGCATCAGCTACCTTATTCTCTTTTCCCTTTATTTTCTTGATTTCAAAATCAAACTCACATAAAAACTGCAGCCATCTTGCTTGCCTAGCATTCAGAGTAGGCTGATCAAATAGGTACTTCAGTCCACAATGATCTATCCTGAGCTCAAATCTCTTGCCCATCAAGTAATGTCTCCACATCTTTAGAGCATGTACTATGGCTGCAAGCTCTAGATCATGAGTGGCGTAGTTCTTCTCATGCTCCTTGAACTTTCTTGACTCATAACATATCACATGGTTGTCTTGCATAAGGACTCCTCCAAGCCCTTGTCCGCATGCTTCGGTACACACCACAAGATCTTTCTCTGGATCAGCAATCTTCAATACTGGTACACTGGTGAGAAGATTCTTCAACCACTGGAAACTTCCTTCACATCTCGATGTCCATTCGAACTTCATCCCCTTCTTTTGCAAAGAAGTGATAGCATGTGCAACTTTGGAAAATCCCTCAATGAATCTCCTGTAGTATCATGCAAGTCCCATAAAAGATCTTACATCTGTCACATTTCTTGGAGTAGGGCAATTCGTAATGGCTTCTATCTTTTCGGGGTCCACAGATATACCCTCCTCTGAGATAATGTGTCCCAAATACTGAATTCTATCTCTATAGAATTCACACTTGCTCAGTTTTGCATACAACTGATGCTCCCTGAGCAAACTCAATGTCAGTCTCAAATGCTCTTCATGCTCTTCCTCATTCTTAGAGTAAACGAGAATGTCATCAAGGAAAACAAGCACAAACTTGTCCAAATACCTGCTGAAGACACTATTCATGAGGCACATAAATGTAGCTGGTGCATTCGTGAGACCAAACGTTACCACTACAAACTCATAATGCCCATACCTCATCCTGAAGGCTGTCTTATGAATGTCTTCATCCTTGATTCTCACCTGATGGTAACCAGACCTTAAGTCAATCTTGGAAAATACCCTTGCTCCTCTCATTTGATCAAAGAGGTCATCAATTCTAGGCAAAGGATATTTATTCTTCACAGTAACCTTGTTCAACTGTCTGTAATCAATGCATAACCTGAGTGTACCATCTTTCTTCTTGACAAACAGAACTGGTGCTCCCCAAGGAGACACACTCGATCGGATATACTTCTTTTCCAACAACTCTTGTAGTTGCATCTTCAATTCTAGCATCTCCGATGTACTCATCCTGTAGGGTGCCTTGGACACTGGTGATGCTCCTGGCACAAGTTCAATTGTGAAGTCAATGTCCCTCTTTGGAGGAAGCCCTGGAATCTCATCAGGAAACACATCCCTGAATTCCTGTAACACCTGATAGTCCTCCAACCTCAGAGTTTCATCTCCTGATGTTTCCAAAATATGAGCTGCATACAACTAAAAACCCTTCCTACAGAACTTCTTTAACTGCATTGCTGAAACCTTCCTTACTGAAATCACCTTTGGAATGCGTTTCACAACTACTAGGTTCCCTTCTTCATGCATGCATTTGAAAGTCTTATTGTAATAGTCAAGCTTCACCCTGTGAGCTTCTAACCAATCCATTCCAATGGGAACATCATAGGAACCAAGCGGTAGCACATTCGGGTGTATACAAGTGACCAACCCATTCATGACCAATGGACATTTCTCTATCATTTCACTGACCTTTCTCTTAGTTCCAGTGGCTAGCTGAACTAACCAAGACTTCCTATGCTTTACTTTCTTAAAAGCACAAATCTCCACTACTCTAGGAGTAATGTAACTGTGCGTAGAACCAGGGTCAATCAAAATAGAAACAGATTGCTCAACAATATTACCTGCTACTTCAACCATAGTTGACTGGTGATCCACTTGACGGTCCTCCAGTGCTGCATAAATCCTAGGAACTGCCCTTGCTACTTGACCCACTGTTTCTGCTTCTTGAACATTATAAGCTGGCCTTGCACCCTCATTCTCGAGTGGACAATTTCTGCGCATGTGGGGTCCTCCACACTTCCAACATTGAAGTGGTCCTCTATTCTGTTGTGGATCTTTAGGCTTTTCTCCTGTCACTCCAACCGGTTTGCTCACAGCTTGGGATGGCTGCTTCTGCTGATTCTTGAAGCTAGAAGGTTTGAAACCTTTCTTCCTTTGGTCAAACTTCTCGTTCTTCTTGTCCTTCCATGCCTTATGGAAATTTGGCTTACCTTTGCTTTGCTCATAACAATACTTAGCCTTCCTTATTGCTTCTTCAAGAGTTCTAGGTTCGTAAAACTCAATTCGATCTTTGTAAGACTGAGGTAATCCACTCAGAAAACGTTGGACCTTCACTTTTTCATCCCTGATATACTGGACATACCTCAATAGCTCCAAAAAATTATTAGCATACTCTTCCATGGTCTGCTGTCCCAATCTCAACTCATGGAACTCCTTAATCTTGTCATCATAATACCTGTCAGAGAGGTATTTTTGCTTGAAATACTTCTTGAACTGTTTCCACTTAAGCCACCTTTCACTGATCCTCTTCACTTGCTTGAAGTGTTCCCACCAAATGGATGCTCTTCCATTTAGATTGAATATGGAAACTCTTGCCTTCATGTTTCCTGAATAATCATGCACTTGAAAGTACTTCTTAATACCAAGAAGCCAAGCTTCAGCCTCTTGTCCAGTCTTTACCTCACCATCAAACGTAGGAGGTTTAGCTTTCTTGAATTCATCTCGAGTGCAACCCCTATGGTGTCTCTTTCTTTTTCTTTTATGAGAAGAAGAACTTGAATCCCCACTAGATTCTTCAGAATCAGATGATCCACTGGAAGTCCTTCTCCTTCTCCTAGTACTGCTCTTACTGCCTTCTGGTCTTGCTGTACCTCGTCCAAAGTCTATCTTCCTTTGCAAGTCTGTCAAACTCTACAGCATAGCAGCATTCAACTGATGCTGCTCCTCCTGGGCTTTAATTAAGCTTCTCATAGTGGCTGCAACATCTGACGGTGTCTCTCGGAATCTCCTTCCATTAGACTCTATGTCGTCATTTCTATTACGGACATTTTCACCCATGGCATCTTTCGCTCGCTCAAAAGAATCCCGAGCATCATACCCATCATGGGTTCTCATAACTGAACCACCACTTACCTACCAACTGTACTGCCTGGAATATTTCCCTAGGAGGTGACTATGACTCTACAAACATGTTAATACAAACGTTAGATGCATAGCTTATAAATAAGAATCACTTACCTTCACCTGGTGCTGATCATAAAATGACAATTTGCCCAAACACACAAAATTTTCTTCATCAAAGAATGTCTATCTGAGGGGGACGACGGGGGTCAAGGGGGCTTGTAAATTGTTGGGTTTTCACGCAATATGACGCATAAGATCACTGCCTCTTTTATCCTTTTCAGCCCTGAAATTTCACTGAAAAACAACTGAAAAATCCCTCTGAAAACAGTCGAAATCTGCTGAGAAATCCCATGGAAAAACTCAAAATTTTCCTTTCCTTCTCATCGGCTGTCGGATGTCTTTCCACATCGGAAGCCAAATGAATTTGGATTCCATAATGGTGGACGGGAAACTGCTTTCTCTTCCGCGACATCGGAAGTCTTTTTACATCAGAAGCCAAATGACTTTGGCTTCCGCAACGACATACTGGAAACTGCTTTCTCTTCCGCAGAATCGGTGCTTGAGCTACTTTTTATTCCGATCGACGGCTGTTACTTAGAAAAATTTTCAACTCTCGGCGTCGGTGGTTCTTCCCTATCAGAATCCAAATGACTTTGGCTTCCGCAACGACGGCACACCAAAGGCCAACTCCTTCCGACAGCCGCTCTTTACTTGATTTTCAAGCCTTAACCCCTTTTGACGTGTCGACGATCGAAGGACTTTCCCATCGGAAGACCTATTGCTTTGTCTTCCACAACGGCGGATGTGCAAACACTTTCCTCTTCTGCCGGGCGTCAATACACTTAGAAAATTTCCGCGTTTTTCTTTCCACGTCGGAAGACTTGACGGTTTGGTCTTTCGCAACGGCGAACAGGAAACCGCTAACCCTTCCACAACTGCGGAAGTCTTTTTAACATCGGAAGCCAAATGACTTTGGCTTCCGCAACGACGAACTAGAAAGCGTCTTTTTTCTTCCGCAACGGCGGAACAATTATCACTTCTTCTTCCGACGATTTCATCACTTAGACAAATTTTGAAAATTTGTCTTTCTTTGACCGCGTCGGCTATCGGCGGTCTTTCTTCATTGGAAGCCAAATGAGTTTGGCTTCCACAACTGTGGATGTGCAAACCATTTCCTTCTTCCACAGAATCGGCGACCAAATCCCTTTCGCAGCCGCAACGGCGAATGGAAAGCCCCTAGACCTTTCACCACATCGAAAGTCGGAACCTCTAACCTTCTGATGACCCGACTGTCAGCACTTAGAAAAATTCTTGAAATTTTTGCTGTCCTCAAATTCCTGATTGCTGCTAGGAAGAAGGCAATTCTGCTTCTGTCATTGCATCTTCTTGGCCCAGAGAGGCCCATTGTTGCCAACCTGTGGCTCTGATACCATACTGTCACGTACCCATGCCTCCGACCGGCGAAGAGGATGCGACTACAAGCTTCCAACACCCGGGCTAAGTGCCCCATGAACATATGTATGCACTAAATTATGGAAAATAGAATGCTGAGAGGAAATACATTGAAGTAAACATGCAATTAATCATCATACACAGCAGAAACCAACAGCATTCATACATGCATGCATTCATTTAACATGTTCATCATATCCGCAACCAGCTACGTCGTTGCAACGTTCCACCCAACCATAGGCCAGCTTGCTCCTTAATCTCTCAGCAACGCTAGCACGTACCCATGCCTCCGACCGGCGAAGAGGACGCGACTACAAGCTTCCAACACCCGGGCTAAGTGCCCCATGAACATATGTATGCACTAAATTACGGAAAACAGAATGCTGAGAGGAAATACATTGAAGTAAACATGCAATTAATCATCATACATAGTGGAAACCAACAGCATTCATACGTGCATGCATTCATTTAACATGTTCATCATTTTTATTAGCAGAAAAACAAGGTTGCAGAAGTAAAATGAACAAGATCACTTATCTTATGAAGAAATCGATCTGCAACCAGCTACGTCGCTGCAACGTTCCACCCAACCATAGGCTAGCTTGCTCCTTAATCTCTCAACAACGCTGCCACCCTTGAGCTGGGCATGATTCTCCAAGGAATAAGGGAACAAGCAGGCTTACACATAGCCAGGGATACACAAAACACAGCCAAGCCAACACAGTTGGGTTTATCAAGCCATTAAGGAGTTGGGAAAGGATAAATGCTAAGCTGGTGAGCTCCTTACAGAGCCAAGAACACCTACACCAGAACTAGCCTGACCTCTAAGACACCCAAACACACCCAACACAAGGAATCAGTCCCTTCTCTGCTACACAGTCCCTCAGGCCCTGCATTCCCTTCCAGTGCTATTCAGGGGTGATGGAGAAGAAGGCCAGCCCTCTAGCTCTGTCTGTGTGGTTTCCAGCCATCAAGTTTATCAAGCAAACCAAGCCCCCATCTCTGCTCCCAACACAGTCCGAGGACCAACCATTGTACACATGAAATCAAATCAGCTGTTACAGCTTAAACAGGGAAAAATGAATCCCAAGTGGATTACTCAGCCCCAAACGTATCAGTGGACATGGGGAAAGAACAACAGTCCTGAAATGTAAAACATACATTACCAACATCCATGGGGAAAACATCAGTCCGTTTTACACAATCGAAGCTGCTGGGGAAAACGTACGCAGACCATACTGGGGATGAATTTATAGTTTCCTGACCGGTGCATGAACATCCAAAGTGCCAAACCCACAATTCAGCCCGTGAGTAAGGAACGGAGCCACACCATTCTCCCGTGCGTAGAGGAAAAACTGCGTGGTAAAACCAGGAAAGTCTGGTGTGTGAGAAGAATAATGAACTGGAAATGGTGGAGAATGAATAGAGCACAGAGAGGATGTGAATTTGGGCGTGGGTGTTTTTTTCAGCACCATCGGGGAGAGAAGAAAAAAATCTACGTGAGTGATGGCAGTCGTTTTTTTCCCCAGCCATAGTGAAGTCAACCATGGGTGGAGTGTGCGTGTGGGTGAGGACTGACAGTCCTGCCACCCCACTCCCAAAGATCATAACTACCTCAACCACCAGCAGCCTTTCTTAATGAAAGTGGTTGGAATAAAACAAAGGAAGAAGACATGGGTTTTTCTCTCATTGGCCAAGGTTGACAATTTCCCCCACCCCTATCCTTGTGAAAATCATGCCCCTTTCTCATTTTAGTTGCCGCGATCGTAGCTGGTCGGGTTCATTTTTAATTATAGATGCATATTTACATGATGACCGTCATAATATATGCCGCATGCCCCGATATACCATCGGTGACAATTCAAATCCAAAACATAACATAACCGATCAATGGTGGGGCCTTGGCCTTTAGCTCCACACCCTGATCATTTACAATTTATACATCATATACATCTAATGTAACGGGGTCAAAACTGGGGTGTTACACCTTCCCTGTCCCTCTACAGACTCCTTAGACCCCATGGACCAATTTTGTACTTTTGATGTTTCCAAGATCATCCTTAAAAACATGCAAAAATTGCAATACGTGACTTTTAAACCCTTTCTCGCGTATATACGCGGGTTTGACTCCTAAAACTGCATACATCGGGATGTGTGCAAAAGGCCAAATTGTTTCGGATTTTTCCTTGATGTGGATCCAACTCACTTGTCTCTTGGCCTTCCATATGCCTTGAGATCGCTCGGATTCGACCTTTCATTACCCCGTTGAAGAGCTATATAAGGAACCCTTTGGATACATTGAAGGCATGACAAATTGAGAGCAAGAAAACTATAGTCCATTGTTGCCGAAGCTTATACTTGAGTCTGCATCCCTTTGTCCCTTGGAGCACTTTTGTGTTCTTCCCAAGCTTGCCTTTTGCTTGTGAGCTTGCTATTGAGAGTTGGAGGATTAAAGTGGTGGAGGCCCAAGTGGGGGACTCAGTTTCTCTGATTCGCAGACGTGCCAACAGAGGTTGTATCTATTGTAATCTCTGTTTTATATTAATAGAAATATCTTTTCCTATCCAATAATGTGTATTTGAATGAATATTTGATCCATGGATGATTTCAAATGCTTATATGTTATTGATTATATATGCTAGAGTAGGTCTAACACAATTATATATAGCATGCTTGTCTTGTTTATTGAATGTTGAGGAAGCAATTTATCAATTCAAGCTGGAGTTGGAAAGCTCAACGGGGATCTACATCAACCATCCGGAATAAGGTACCAATCGAGATCCTTTAGTGTTAGATATTTGGTTTCTCTTGCATATAGGAAAGGATTGATTTCTGGAGTCAAGCTGTCTGTTATGGTACCCCAAGCCATAGGAATTTCTCTCTGTAACATACCAAGATATGAATTTGGGTTGGGATCTATGTGCTACATGTCTAATGATGAGATGATATGGATACAATGTGAAGATGATAGGAGACACAGGTGATTGAATTGGAAATGTAATGAATGGTCTTGGGATGTAGCTAAGAGATGAATTGCTCATGGATATGATGAATACCTGGATGAGGAATAGGCCTACACCCAACATGAAACAGGGTTGGATATATAGAAACTTTCGATGATTGATAACACTATTCAATGATCGACAATATGAGGACTATGGTAGTAGTTCCTATGATGACTTGACCAGATGTGTTGATGACTGTGGCGAGAGAGAATACCTTCATCTTTACGAGGGGGCGTTGTTGTATTTGTAACTTCGGAAGATATTATGGTGTATATTATCATTGTATGATGTTGTACCCCCTTCGTATATGTGTTTCTATCCTTTCAGGATGTCATTATTGTGGATGGTTCTTGAGGTACAACCTCTGTTGTAAGTCGGGGCAATAGTCCCCGGTATAATATAATGAAATGTATCTTTGGAGTCTCTCTAGGAGAAGTCATCCTTGTTAGGGTTAGAGTTCGACCCAGTCAAGTTAGGAGGTTAGTCTCTTGAAGGGTATAAATAGAGAGGTGCTTTCCCTCAATTATGCACACACTCACTCACTCAAGTTCACAGGAGGAGAGAGAGAGAAAGCTGCAGAAGAATTTTTATTATTGGGGTTTCCCATCTTGTGTTATTGTCTTAGTGATAGACATATTCTAAGGAAGTTTGCAGGGTTTTCTCCTTTATGGTTTCCTTGAGGAAAATATTTGTGTCTTGTGTATCTGCTCTATCTTATGTATCTTGTTGTACTTGTTATTCTTTTAGATAAGCATCCTAATAAAGTTGAATTATATTAGAAAAACTAACATATGGTTGATCACCTCCTTATAATATCTTAATTTTCTCTTCTCTAATTTTTTATCACGCACCCAACCCCCCCCCACCCCCCCCACATATCTAGATAAAACATTCATTTAGATTGGAAACAAGAAGTTTAAACTTTAAATATTGAGGATGTAAGTATTGTATGAAAATGTTGTGATGCACATTGTTAGCACATACTTTGTTCAATTTTTTTTTGTTGCCAATGACCAAGGGGTTAACAAATAAGGCACTTAAAAGGAGGGCTGCAATTTTTGCATATGACCGTGGGTCGTGTTAAAAGTGAGTAAAAATGGTGGATTATCTCCTTGCAATATTTTGTAAAAGGTTTAAGGGTATAGATATGAGAATTGATGAGATCGATGACGAACGAGAATTCGTTGGATTAGATGCACGTTTTATAACATTGGTGAACTTTGGCGAAATGGTCATTGTGGTATGTTAAAGGCGGGAAATAGTCAACGACGCATGATCAGAGGAGAGAAGATCAACAAATGAGGTGCATTCCACACTTTCAATTAGCAAGGGAGATGAAAAGGGCAAGTGGTAGCAGAATTTTTTACCGTTTGCCATGTGGTTAGCTAAGGATCATTCCACTGGGTGAAAAGTGGTAATGGAAAACCGTTCCCAGGATCTCGAAACCACCTTATGAAATATTATACAAAAATAAAGGTTACGTGGGAAGGGGGTATTTATAATTTTGTGCCCGAGGATAAAACATGCCTGCACATTTGGAAGCCAACCATCAGTTTCTAGGTAGGCAACGTATCCCAAACAACCAGTTGCTTTTAAAAATGGAAGGAGAAGGTGAAGTGGAAGTTCAAGCTAAGGAATTCAACAAATTGGAATAAATTTTCAAGGACACAGTTTTATCAATTGGTCCTATTCATGAGCTTAATAACAAGTTAAAAACCTTAGAAGTACATGGAATAAATGTAAATGGCGTCCATAGGTCTTATTTTCACCATTTTTTTCTAGACTAAACCCTGAATTTTCCATATTTTGTTGCGTGGTGTGTGACTAACTATTCCCAGTTAGAGAGAGTTATCATGGAGTCGAACCAGCCAAAAAAAATTTCCCCATAAATTCCCTAGTTATTAGATATTCATTAGAGGTTCCTCAGTCTTTTTCCCAAAACCATGAAGATTTCATGGAAGAAAATATAATTGAATTGTACAGGCATGCTACGACAGAAGTGAAACAAGCCTTTCTATTGAAAATCCTTAAACCTAATGTCTCAGTCGAAAATGTACCTTTAGCTCTAGATATTGACCTGTTCAATGAATAATCCCAGTATGTTCTTTCTCTGTTATGCCAGTTTTTAGGGTTGGACAGTGATCAATTTGTTCCTGAAACCTTGTTAAGCTTATTGTTTAGGTTGAGTCTGCATCAGTTGGAGTCTGAGACTAGTCAATATTTCTATCTTAAATTTGATGAATTCCTAGCTGGAAATATTCTTTTACAACTACTGAATTTCAACATGACTAGATACTTTAGGTTTCAGTCATATTTTGTTAGAATGTTCCTATTTTTCAATGAAGAAAATCTGTAGTTCCTTGAAATATTCTTTACTTCTGAGATCATAAATAATTCTTTCAATTATATGAACCTCATCATGTCAGAAGTATACAGAATTATCTTTCAAGCAAAGCTTCCTAGAGTTCTACCAGAGATGAAAGATGTATTACAGTTAAACCCCGACAAAATAATTGGTGACTAGTTCCTTTTAAATGAACATACTATCATCAAAGTTTATTATTTTGTTCATGAACCCTGAATTTTTTACACCAAGAGTTTTTTCTCTAGAATTAATGAGACATAAGCTTATTGTGGATAATGAACATTTTCTGAATTTTAGGAAAGCTTCTAAGATTAAGTTTCCTTTGAAAGTGGGTCCTTTTATTGTAAAGAATAAATCTTCTCTCCCAGTGATAAAAGGGTTGTTGCAAGATATGAATTTTATGAAAGCCTCAAAGATAATTTATGACCCATACCATATTATATCACAGAGAAAACATCAGAATAAGAATAAGGCCTTTGATCACCAGGAAATAGAAAGATTGGATGAAAGAGCCAATCTGATGGAGTATCAATCAAGTGTAGAGAGTTCATAAAGCCTACAATTAAACCCTTCTGCCTTGATGAAATCTGTTGTTATGTTAGTACCAACCCCTAGTAAAGTTGAAATCATTGGTAAAAGAAGATTTTTAGAAACAATTGAAATAGAAGATGGAGACCAAGATTCCACAAAAAGACCTAGACTTGATTCATATAAATAACTGCTAGAATTAGAAGAAAAGAAGATAAAGGAAAAATGAAAAGTTCAAGGTCCAGTTACTCAGATACATGAATACAATTTTGCTGAGGCACAAGAGGCTAGTTCCAATGTTAAATACAAATCTAGAAATGATTTATATACTAAATATGGTTAAGACAATAAATTTTCTTTTGAAAAAACTTTAAAGATTTTTCCCAAAGTTAGAGATATATTATATAAAGAAGTTTCATTGATAACTGTTAAAGACCATGTGAATAATACTTTGAACTTGGAAGTGGCCTCTCATGACAGAGTTTCAGAGATGAGGATTAATTTGCAAAAGATTCTAGTGCTAGATAAAATCCATTTGCATAAACATATCAGAGAAGTAATTTATACTAATTTATTAAAGGCTACTCTAAAAGTCTCAAAGTTGCAGGCCATAGTGGGAAGATTGGAAAACCAACTGAAGTAGGAGAAGATTGAAAATAAAACTCATCAACAACAGATTAAGAAGTTTGAGAGTGAATTTTTGGCTATTGGCATTGAACCAAAAAAAGGACAAGACACAAATAAAATTTTGGCTGAAAACAACAAAAACACACAATTCAATTGCTTAAAAATAAATTAAAAATTCCAACTACTCAATTAATTGAGGAATCTGAATTAACAATTTTAGAAAAGGAAAATGATTTCTTATCCCAAGAGTTGAATGATAGTAAGGAACAACTGTTAAAATTTGTTGAAGAACAAGGTAAATTGGAGAAGGAAAGAGGTTCAATTATCATAGCTAAGATTGATGTTTTGAAATAAAATCAAATAATTTAGGAAAACGAAAGAGAAGAAAAGAAAGAGAAAAAACAATCTGAGATGGGACAACGAAGTGTGGAAACAACTACAAGTACATAGGGTATAGTCTAAGGAATGTATCAAGCCATGTATCAAGTGTCATGGAAAATATATGATCTTTAATTCGACATTAAATTATCCACCCAAGGCTCGTAAGCTTCGAGGTGCCAGCAATGTATGTGCGGGGTCAAAGCCTAAACTAGCCTAAATCAAGAGCTGATAACACCCCTAAATGAAATAAACAAAACAAACGAATCGAGATAACTCAACACCTACAGAAGAAGCCTCTTATGGAGCGAACATATCTCATGATTTAGGTCATTAATCTATCCATCGGGGAGAGAGAAAAAGTTGAATTTGACATATGAAAAATCAATTATAAAAATGCAAAATACAGAAATAAAACAAAGTTCAAACTAACTTAAAAAAACTAATTATAAATTAGAAATGTCCGACTAATTACAATTTCTAAAGTACAAATTAATTACAAGTTACAAACTAAAACAACTAA
>LPNX010004696.1:447561-460769 GCA_001517045.1 Pseudotsuga menziesii | reverse complement strand
GAGGCTGGTAAGAACAGCGCGAATAAGTACCAATCTACCCCCCAAGGACAAGTACCTGTTTGTCCAATGTTTCACTCGGGATTCAAATCTTTTAATGAGCCAAAGCCAGTCCTTAACAAGATATCCAGAAGGCTTCAAGTAAAAACCCAGATAAGTGAAACCAAGGACCAGGGGTTCAAATCGGAAAGGCAAAAAGTCAGATACCCCTCTCAATATGCAATCCTTTACATTATAGTGCAGAAAACAGGATTTGTCCAAATTTATGTTCATGCCAGAGGCATCACAAAAAGTATCAAGTATCACCTTAAATGCGATCCAGTCTGCAACAGTGCCCATACCAAAAAGTATAACATCATCCACAAAAAGGAGATGTGTGATGATGAGATCATTAGAGATCTTGATACCCTTAATCAAACCATTTTGTTTTGCATCAGCAATCAATAGGCTAAGTCCTTCGATGACTAAAATAAAGATCAGTGGGGATAGTGGACAACCTTGTCTGATGCCCCGAGAAGCTAGAAAAAATGATGAGGGAGCACCATTGATGATAACAGCAAAATATGAGGATGATATACAGCCCATTATCCAGTTGACCCCTACTAAAGGTACCCCAATCTGAATAAGTATCAGTCTGATGTAGGTCCAATTGACACGATCAAAAGCCTTCGACAAGTCCAGTTTGAGAATGAGTGCAGATTTCTTCTTAAGCTTCACAGTATGCATTACCTCTTGTGTAATGGCCACAGGCCCATGAATTAGGCGGTTCTTCAGAAACCCAAATTGTTGAGGTGAGATATGGGAGTCCAAGAAAGGTTTGAGTCGAGAAGCTGCAACTTTCGAGATCAATTTATAGCAAAGATTACATAAATATATAGGCCTGTAATCCCCAAAGCAGATAGGATGATCAATCTTAGGTATGAGAGCAATAAACGTAGAGTTAATAGCAGGAGGTACCCTTCCCAATGTACGAGCAGTCTCCACCAGGTGCAAAAGAGATGGCCCCAGCAGATCCAAGAAATGTAAATAAAATTCTACCGTCCATCCATCTGGACCGGGGGCTTTATCTTTTTTAAATGTCTTCAGTGCCACCTCCACTTCCTGTAGAGTAACCGGACTCGTAAAAGATCCCCAATCTTCCTCAGTAAGATATGACGGGAAGAGACGAAGGACATTTAATTGAGCAGTGAGGGTAGTCTTACCATCATCAGAGAAAATCTTTTTAAAATGTCTAACCCCCATATAAGGTAGACTCTTTAAGTGGGGACTTTTAGAAGTTATAGTCCCTATATTTGTGGCTATATATAGATAGTAAGTTTTATTGTTTGTGTCAATTATGATTAAAATGTATTAGAATATTATATGCTTACAAAACATTCTATGCCACGATGTATATATATTCAAATTTAAAATATTAAAAAATAAAAATCAAGATAATTTTTATTTAAATGAATATATGAATTTAGTTTTAAAGTCTAAAACCATTTCCAATTTGTTAAAAGTTTCATTTTATTCATAAAATAAATAGTAAAATAAATAAATTTATTTTATTTTATTTAATAATATATAAAAACTTAAAAGTCAAAATACTAGTGAATACTTTAGCACTAGTACTAGACAAAGATCGGTGCACCAACTCCACAAGGTAGCACGAAAAACACTTTTATTGCAACTTAGTTTTCTACACAAAAATTTATAAGTGAACCATGTTTATGTAGGGTCTTAAAGAGATAGGAATGTTGGTAAGAACCAACATGGCAATCATGAATGAGTGTAAGTTCTCGGTGAAGGAAACACGCAAAAAAAAGTCCCCTAGTTCCTGATTTTAGAAAATAAAAGTTCCCAAATAAGTTCCCAACCATCCGTAATGGTTCCAGCTAGATTGGGAAAATTCTCTACAAGTTCCCAAGTTCCGTGGAAAGTGGGAACTTCGGGAAGTTTCCTCGTGGGTGAAAAAATTCGATTCATTTTATTTTTAAAAGTTTTCGATTAATTTTATTTTTAAGAGTTTTTTTATTGGAATATGATGGTTTTTTTTAAGAATTCTGAATTTTGTGTTATTTATTTTTGTTGGAAAAATTTTGACTATTTTTATTTTTAAAAGTTTTTAGTGTTTTTAGTTGGAATATGGTGATTTATTTTTTTAAATTCTGGATTTTATGTTATTTATTTTTAAAAGTTTTTTTTGTTGGAATATGGTGATTTTTCTTTTTTAATTCTGAATTTTGTGTTATTCATTTGTTTCTGAAATCATAAATGAATTCTCTAAAAACTTTAATTTTGTTGGAATTATTGAAAAAAATTATTTGTTTAGAGTCTACAATACACACTCACTGTTTTATTAATAAAATAAAATTTTAAACCATACTAATAAAAATAAAATTTTAAACGATGCTATCACATTTTGATTAAAATTCAAATTTTAAACGATACTATCACATTTTGATTAAAATTCAAGTTTAGATAAACATTAAATAACTAAATTCTAAAGAATTTTAGGAAAAAAATTCAAATCATTTATGTTTAAACAACTTCTAAAGATTCAACTATATTGAATTGGAGCAAATTAAACTTTAGACCATTTGCATTTTTTTAATTAACTTTTGGTCCATCCATATGGTGAAAAAAGGTATGAATCTCCTGAATGGTTTTCAGCTCTTGGTATTGGGACAGAGGTGGCCAAATACCAGATTTTTATCAAAACCCTTTCAGGAAAAACAATCTTGGTGTGGGTTTCTGCTCAAGATACAGGGGAGACCCTCAAAACAATGATAGAACAGAGAGAGGGTTACTCTCGACAATTTTTCTACCTTATGTACGGCGGTAAAGTACTGAAAGAGGCTGATAGGCTTAGGGATTGTCAGATTTATAAACACTCTACTCTGTATGTGATGAATCGTATGCAGGGAGGAACGTTTGGGAATAGAGGCACAGCCGGCCCCTCTTCATTCAAGGATGCAGCTCGTTCAAAGGGGCCACAGTCATCGGCAGCACCATCATCTTCTCAACCCAAGCCGTATATAGTGGAGAAATTGGATGATATCCCATCCTTGGAGGTCACGAATAAAGAGGTAACAAAACTCTTCAGTATTCTTCAAACACATGCTCTCATTTGCCGTTTTAATGGGTTTTGGCCCAGATCTTCATAACTGGATCTACACAAATTGGACAACAAATTGTCAAATTCTTTTATGCTCCAAAGGATTTTTTGTTGTACAGTTTGAATCACAGGAAGACTATCATAAGATTATTGAGCAGGGCCCTTGGTTTTGGGGGAGAGTAGGCCTTTTCTTAACCCCCTGGTTTCCTGCTTTTGATGCCAACTCTATGTTGGTAACCAAAATGCCGGTATGGGTACGGCTACCAAATCTGCCCCTTCCTCTCTGGCATCCTTTAGTCCTGGAAGAAATTGGCAATCTACTTGGAAAGTTCATTAAAAGTGATACGGATCGGAACGAGCAGGGGCTTTTTACTTACGCACGAATCTGTGTGGAGATCGACCTTAGCAAGGGTCTTCCTGATCGAGTCCAGCTGATACATGAGAACCACAAATGGATTCAGGCACTGGACTATGAAAATACTGCCTTTAGATGCAGATTTTGCCATCTAACAAGTCATCTACAAGACTCGTGCCCACTTGCAAAAAGGTTTCCTAAAAAGAAACAGGGGACGAAGACAAAGGGGAAAACATGGCAGGCAGAGTATGCTCCCTCTACTGATGAGGATTCGGAGGGTGAGGAAAGTGAACCAGAAGTACAAAACGAGGAGGAGGTCAATGAGGAAATAGTGCATAAAGCTGAAACTGAGATGGCACAACCCTTAGATTTCGAAAATGCTGGCAAGGAAATACACATGGAAAACATGCAACTAACGGCTACTTCCTTAACCGGGTCAAAGCGTGCACATGAATCAAAAAATTCAGATTCCGATAAAGACAAAACCCCAGTACAGCCTTCACTGGAGCAGGTGAGTAAAGAGCTGATTATACCTACACCTCAGCAGGGGGGTTGGACAGAAGTGAAATCAAAGAAGAAAGGAAAGAAAGGGAAACTAGAGGATTATTATAAAATCCCAAACTCCTAGAAAATTTATGTAACATTTTTTTTTTTAAATTTTCTTGCAGACCTTTGGTCTTTGCTCCTGATGTGCATATACACCTACAGAATGTGATTTTGTATCGCTTCGGCTTGAAATAAAATTACACTTTTTTTTCTCGAAAAAAAAAAGTTATATAATTTGTTATTTAAATTTCACTGAAATTACAATTTTGGTTGTAAAAATATATTCAATATTTTTCATTATTCTTAAATCACTTTATAATGTAAATCCAATATAATTCCAACAACCCAAAATTATTATTTCAATAACTTTGACTAACCACTCAAAAATAGCAAAATATAAAGTTGAGCTTAAATTATCGAATCAAATCCTCTACATATATAGCGATTCCATTAATGTTTAAAAAAACCTCGTGGCTCTTGTATCTAAGGCTAGACGGAGAGAGAGCGTACAGGAATCGTCATTGGAAACCGACGAAGATTGTAATGTCGTGAGCATGACGTCATCCATACGATTGTCGTCAGTATACATATCTTTACTACGGATAAACATATCTGTCTGCTTGATTTTGGTCGGCATTCTTGACGTTGACAGCATACGATTCCCTACAGGCTGCACGGTTTGGCCCGTTTGGGTATTTAAGGATTAGGCGGGAGAGTACATACGGTGGTCCCGCTGCACATCCAACGGTGGTCGGCGCCTTGCCGGTGTTCGAGCGGGAGCCCTACTGGCCGTTGGATGCGAATCCGGCGCCGTCTGGAAGATTTTCCCCCGAGGTCAGAGCCACGTGGGCGGGCCCCGCTCTGACGGGATTCCTGTTCCATGCTTGACAGCGATGTTTGATGGCGACGGCGACTGCGATTCAACATACGCGTACGCACGCATGGCTATTGTACGCACGTAGATAGATACTGATCGAATGTGGGGAAACAGGGGACCATCTCGGGAATGCGTAGATGATATGATAGTCTGACTGGATCAGTTTGCGAAATGCAAAATCATGCCATGTCAGCGTTCACACTGTCATGTATCCAGCCACTAGTCTGACAGTGGGGCACATTCAAATAGCTTTTAAGACTGAAAACGAAAGCACATGCAATCATAACAAGCAACGAGAACATCATGATATCATGTGGGTATGGAGATTGGAAAAAAAAAAAAAAAACAAAGATTTACATGCAGTAGAGTAATAAATGTTGCGGTGGTAGCACTGTGGGTTGTTAGATCTTAACTTGTTTGAGATCCAACGGTTTACAGTGTTTCCATCGCAGCATATATTACTCTACTGCATAATGAATATTGTTCGCCATGGAGATGGAAGAACCGTAGTTTTTCAACGAAATTTGAAGGGGAGGGTCTTATTTCACTTCGAATTTGTACCAAACAAAATAAAAAGTTACACGTTTCCAATAAAAAAAAATTCCATCAGAAAAAATACATAATTATATTATTCATTACTAAATTAAAAGTTATAATATTGTCAAAACATAGTCTTGAAATGAATGTGCAATGTTTCTACATATCTGTCCCAATTCTGAAAGATAAAGGAAAAACTGATTCTTACATGCTTTCAAGATTAGAACAAGATCCCATATTTCATATAGAAATGTGCCAATCCCCAAACTTTCAATAACTTTTTAATGGAAAGAGGGATGAAAGAGAGACATTGCCTATATGTTATTTAAAGTATTCATAACAAGTTATATATATATATATATATATATATATATATTATTGGGAGCTCAATGGGAGACGAAGGAAGGTTGAAATAATTCACAAGTTTCCAAAGCCTAGTCCAACTATAATAGCTTGTCAAACCTCCCCATCCATCATATTTGAATCGACTCCTATATGTACCTCAACCTTGCCATCCCTTGATAATGATGATTCATTGTTCCACATTCTCCCTCCCCTGGCTCCAAATGATCTTCTTAATCATACATCCATCACCTCTCATTCTTGTCACCTTGCAACATCTTAATCTCCCTTTTTGTGGAATCCTTATCCTCTGGAATCCCATCTAGGATACCTAGTGAGAAGAAGCCCACAACCTTCTTGGGTTTTCCCCTGTTTCAAACCCCACATCGATATCTCCCTGTCATGTCCCCATGCCCTGGATACCATAGTATTTAATTTTTTTCCCTCAGACATCCAGTCATGGGCACTGACACAAAATTCACATTCATTCTCAGGCCTATAAACCAATGTAATAGCAGTTCCTCCCTCGACAGACCTCTTCTGCGACTTGGAAAACCATTTCCGCACTAGAACCTGTCATTCCACCCTCCGCCTTTCACCTTTCCTCCTTCTACTGCGGAAATCGGAAACCGAAGATTCGACGGAGTAAAAACATTACTCCTCTGCCTTCCGCCTCCTGCACTTCTGCCTTTCTCCCTTCGCTATGGACATCGAGAATTGGAAACTCAATGTGATGACGAAGTGAAAAGTCGTTCTTTCGCTTGCCGCACTTCTGCTTTTTGACGTCTGACCTTCCGCCTTCCATTGTGGACTTCGAAACCTAGAACTTCAACCATTCGACGAAGTCACCTGTCATTCCTCTGTCTTCCGCCTTCCGCATTTTCGCTTTCCACATTCCACTGCAGAAATCAGAAACTCAATGTTCACTAGGGTAAATCAATCGATCCTGCGCCTTCCGCTACGAAACCCCCGGAAGTAGACTGTTGCTCGTCCACTTTTCGTCTTCCGCTACGGAACCTCAGAAATCGTAAACTTCACAATAACTTACCTTCGTAGTTGCACTTTCCGCTTTCCACACTTTTGCCTTCCACTTTTCGCAGCGGAACCTCGGAAGTCAGAAACTTAACGAAAGCTTATCGTCACTCGGGCACTTCTCGCTTTCCGCCTTCCGCACTTCCGCCTCTCGCCACGAAACCTCAGAAGTCGAAAACTTAGCCATTTTTCTGAACTTTTCCTTATTTTGTCGATTTCCGCCTTCCGCGGGCGAACTTCGGGTGTGGAAATTTACACTTTGCCTTAGAAATTTTGCGGCTTTCCGCCTTCCGCAGGCAAATCCCGAGGTGCGGAAAACCACATTCTGCACTATTAAACTTCTTTCTTTTGGTTTCCAAGGTGCGGAAACACTAAGTTAGAGCCATTCTAACCTTGCAATCAGGCTTTTAGCCTCCCTGCACTTAGGCAAATGCAATGGGAACATAAAAGGCAAGTGCAGAAGTAAAATACAAGGAAATTACACAAGTAAACAAGCTCAACTTAGACTATTAGTAACCATTCATCATCTCAGTACATTCATAAGCAATACATGACTAAATATGCACAAGTAAACTCTACTTGATTCATCAATAAGCATTCAACATGAACATAAGCAAATACATTGCAGAGATAACATAACAGAGAACACTTATCTTGGATGATGAAGTTGATCTGCAACTAGCTATGTAGCTGCAACTTTTCACCCAACCTTAGGCCAATGTGTTCATCAATCTCTCAACACCAGTGCCACCTCCGCGCTGGGCATGATTTCCACAAGGAACTAGGGAACACAGACTTACACACAGCCGGAGCTCAACAAACACAGTCAAGCCAACTACTAGTTGGTTTTATGAGACTATCCAGCCAAGCCCACACACAATGGGGTTTATCAGGCTACCGGCGACGAGCCTAACACTGTTGGGTTTATCGGGCTACTCAGCCAAGCCAGCAAACAGTTGGGTTAATCAGACTACACAGAGTCAAGACAACATTCCCACATGGTCAAGCACAACAAGGCTCAACCAAGCCCAAAGAGGGGTTTATCAGGCTACTAAGGAAATGGAAAGGTAAAATTGCTAAGCTAGTGAGCTCAACCACAGAGCTATGGACACCTGCACCAGGTATTTAGCTTGGAATCCCACATTAGCTACACACCCAACACAAAGAAGCATCCCCTTCTCTGCTACACAGTCCCTCGGGCTATGCCTTCCCTTCCAGTTCTCTTTAGGGTGTGTCCAACAGAATTACCAGCCCCTCTCAACCTGTCTGTAAGGCTCCTTTATACACTAGGTTTATCAAGCACTTTCTAGGCCTCTTCCACTCCTAATCCTTTCAGACCAAAACAAGGGTGTTCAACACAACAAACCACAAGGAAACATAGCACAACCGACTGCAACACAATAGCATAGGTTGTAACACTACAGAACCACTCTTCCGCACTCAGGATGGTGAAGACAATCACTCAACAAAACCAAATCGGGTCTCAGTGTGTGGAAAACATGGACAACAATAGGAAAATGCCAGGGAGAAACACTCAGAAAGATTCAATGACGCGAGAGAGAAAAACGCGTCCTTGAAAAATGACAGAATGAACCATGAACCAAAGACCAAGCTTGTGTGACCCAGAGCAATGGAATGCATGACATAATGAGTGAATGACCGAGGAGGAGTGAGAAAAACCAAAAGCGACCTCCTCTGATGGACTGGGAACGCATCACGTGCTTACTTCATGTAGAAGCAAGACACAACAGGTCTGCACGAACTGCAGTCTGTTATGTCGTGCTTTGCCCCAGGCATTAATTGCCTCATCTGATCTCTGGCCCGGAATTAATGATTGAGTTTAGGGACAAAAAAGATAGTTGGGGTTCAAGGGTTCCCCTATTGACATTTGGATTAACCCTATAGGCTTAGAGGTTTGACCAACTTCCCACCCTATGCCTTGTGGAATCATGCCCCCATCTCTTTCACATTGCAGTGCATAGCTAGCTGTGGTATTTTTATTAATTTGCATTATTTACATGGTATTTCCAAATATGAGGTGCTGGACATACCACAAAACTCATAGGCATCAATCCTAATCACTTATACACAAACAAAAATCAATGGTAGGGCCTTGGCCTTGAGCTCCTTACCAATGCCTATCCAACAGAGATGAGCGATCACTGTTTTCCATTATGACAAATTCATCCAACTTGCCTGTGAATGTTTTCTATAATTTTCAGCCCTCAGTACTATTGTAGTGTATAACATTCCATGTGGTTACTTTGATAAGCCCAATAGCCCAATTGTGTCCCTTCCTATCTACTTCAAAATTTCATATCATTCATGGATGTAATGGATCGACCTCAACCATTGGAGTGAACTATTTTTATATAAGCTCTTTCTTTCCTTCACTAAAGGCATGGGCTAAAAATGTCATTTCTTCAAATTGGGAGAGCATATGAAATACCTATTGTGCAATGTATGTCAAGATTGGTCCCTACATGCAATATCTACATTAATGAGCTTGGTATGCTTAGCCTATGAGATTTTGGCACCAACCACACGTGAAATCAATCATAAGTATAAAAAGATACATTGGAGACTACACCAAGCTACATCGACTACAACTGAAGAAGTGTGAAATTAATATAAGATATCACTACCCTACCTACTTCCACAAATACATTTGGCTAACAATCAACAACTTGCATTTGACCTAGTCATACAACATTCACAAGTACAAGGAAAAAAAGAACCATTGAGGATGATAATCCAAGGAACTATAGGCACTCTATTAACAGATGGTTATAAACCCACCAAAGATGACCAATAAAGGAATGATAGAGTCATTTATACTGAGGGGCACTAGGGGCATCTCCTAGTGGCCAACAAAATATAACTTTATTTACAATCATAACCCATGAAAGTAACCTTGGAGATAAGCCTAAGATTTTGGCCACTAAGCTACCTTCCTCAAGTGTAAATAAGGAATTCAACGAAGAATGGGAAATGCTTGCCTCTAGAAAGAGTTGGGTGACTCAATGTCTCGAACAAAAGAGCCGTTAAGTATGATCATCCAAAAAACTTGCTTTCAAAGCATAAAATTATATTATCTACAATCACACAACTTTCTTTCCTTTTACATTATATTGATGTTTTTTTCAGCGATTCATTTCCTCGCTTTAGGGGTATGCTAGTAAGCGTTATCTCGTGATAACCAACACTTGTATATTGTTTCATTCTCATGAGTTTTTCATTCATAATTATAGAAATAGATTAAACCTTATTTGATGTTCTAGCATTTCATTCGAGTTAAGAGAATACGGTGAAGAACCAGTTGTTGTGGATTTTAAGGTTATAGTTTATATAACTCTGCTATAGTCCAAGGGTCTACTAGTAAACATTATGGGTTTCAAAGTGGCGGTATATACATTTAATAAGGCAAAGCTGCTAAAGGGAGCAAGTCCCTGCCTTTAAAGATTGAAAACTTATGCGATAGTAATATGGAATAGTAATATGCAATTGGTTTTTTTGGGGGTCTAACTTTGAGCTTTCAAAGATCTTGAGTTTTAAGTTTAATAGATTAAGATCTTGGATTGTTTTGTGTACTAAAAGGTTGTGAGTAATAGAAGAGTTTGTAGATCGAACCTTGTTACAACAAACTTTATGTGCGTTAAATGGCCTGAGGTTTAATCAATGTGGACAATAAACTTTTGGATATATATGTTGCTTTGATACTTTTGTGTTCATGAGTCAACACCATATACATCATGTACAGTAAAAAATACCAATGGGGTCAAAACTGGGGTATTATAATTTGCCCCCCCTTACAATAGCACTGTCCTCGATGCTTTCATTTCCAAAACTGAACAAAAATGGATGTGCCAACCACATGGCATCCTCCAGCTCCCAAGCAAACTCGTCAGAACCGTAGTGCTTCCACTGCACCTTTACCTGTCCTATGGCTCGATTCCGGAGCATTGTGACCTTCCTATCAAGGATGCGCAATGGATCAGTTTGGAACTCTCCCTCGGGTTCCAACTGAATCATATCCCAATTTATCACATGGTTAGGATCATGTACATATATTTTAAGCAAATAAACATGAAAAACATTATGATCTCTAGTGATAGCAGGAAATGCAAGTCTATATGCAACAAGCCCTATTCTTTCAAGCACTTCAAAAGGCCCACAAAATCTAGGTGACATCTTGGCACAACTCCCAAGCTTCAAGGAACTCTTCCTTGGCCTCACTCTGAGGTAAACACGATCCCCAACACAGAATTATCTTTGCACTCTATGCTTATTTGCATAGTTGTTTTGTCTATCTTGGGTTGCCTTTAAGTTCTTCTTGATCTTAGCAACCTCTTGCTCCATTTCCTTGAGCAATTCTGGACCAAGTACAATCTTGTTCACTGGATTATCCCAAGTTACTGGTGTCCTACACCTTCTGCCATACAAAGCTTCATATGGACTCATCCCCAAGGATGCGTGTTGTCCATTGTTATAATCAAACTCTACCAAGTGTAAATAATCCTCCCACTTGGTTGGTTTGTCTATCACATATATGCGAAGCATGTCTTCAAGCACCTAATTCACCTTCTCTGGTTTTCCATCAGTCTGAGGATGGTAAGAAGTGCTAAAGTTCATCTTTGTACCCAAATCTACAAACAAACCCTTCCAAAAATTGGAAGTGAACTTGGCATCCATGTCCGATACTATTGCCTTAGGAAATCCATGCAATCTAAAAATATCCTTCATGAATATTTTTGCAATGTCATTAGTCTTGTGTGTGGACTTAACAGGTATAAAATGTGCTACCTAGGTCAACTTGTCCACCACAACCATGATAGAATCATGTTGTCTCCAAGTCATTGGAAATCCTGTAATGAAATCCATGGAAATAACTTCCCATTTCCATTCTGCGATTTGCAAAGGCTACAACAAACCTATTGGGTGTTGGTTCTCAACCTTTACCTATTGAAATTCCATGCACCTAGCAATGTACTAAGCAATGTCCTTCTTCATTTCGGGCCATAAGTATTGCTTTCTCGCTGTAGCAATTGTTTTCTGATATCCTAGGTGTCCAGAATATGGAGCTTGATGGATCTCATTCATAACAATTCTCCTCAAATATGCCATTATAAGTGAAAAGTCCATCTTCTTCCAACTTATATCCTTCACAACTCCTTTAAAGATTCTGTTGTTGCAATTTATCCTTCATCTGCACATACAATTCATCTTCAGCGGTATGATTTAAAATGTTGTCTCAAATCTGATTGGAAAATACTAAGAGATGTCACTTGCATTTCATGCACTTTCCTATTGAGTGCATCGGCTACCTTATTTTCTTTTCCTTTTATGTGTTTGATCTCAAAATCAAACTCACGTAAAAATTCCAACCATCTAGCTTTCCTAGCATTTAGAGTTGGTTGTTCAAACAAATATTTTAGACCACAATGGTCTGTCCTTAACTCAAATTTTATGCCCATTAAGTAATGGATCCACATCTTGAGAGCATGTACTATGGCTGTAAGTTCCAAGTCATGAGTGGAATAATTCTGCTCATGATCCTTCAGCTTCCTTGACTCATAACATACCATGTGGTTGTCTTTCATAAGAACCCCTCCAAGTCCTTGACTACATGCATCCGTACACACCATAAAGTCCTTTTTTGGGTCTGCAATTTTCAGAATTGGTGCTCTTGTGAGAAGCTTCTTCAACAGCTGGAAGCTTTCTTCACATCTTGGTGTCCATTCAAACTTTATCCCCTTCTTTTGTAAAGAAGTGATAGGATGTGAAACCTTGGAGAATCCTTCAATGAACCTCGTGTACTATCCTGCAAGTCCCATAAAATACCTTACATCTGTCACATTCCTTGGAGTTGGCAAATTCATAATGGCTGCAATCTTCTCAGGGTCTACACATATCCCCTCATCTAAGATAATGAGACCCAAATAATCCTATCTCTATAGAAGTCACATTTACTCAACTTGGCATACAACTTATGCTCCCTTAACAATTGCAATGCAATTCTTAGATGTTCTTCATGCTCTTCCTCACTAGTACAAAAGCGCGGATTTTTCCACGGAGGTTTTCCACGTTTCTTACTTTTTGGTGTAAAATCGGAAGCAACAGGAACGAGGCATCGTTGTATCCACGCCTAGCCGTCGCTGTATCCACGCAGGGAGTCTTATCCATCGCTGTATCCACGGCTAAAGAGCTGGACGTCGCTGTATCCACGGCTATCCGTCGCTATAGCGACGACACCGTCAAGTTGACCTAGGGCATCGAGATTTTACTGGCTTTTTACAACGGTCAACTTGACCTAGGGCGCAAAAAGTCAATGTTTGTCGTCGCTATAGCGACGTCTGAGAGTTCTATAAAAACGAAGACCTTAACGAGATTTTCTTCACACTTGCCATTGTTGCAGCACTATT